>RYYW01000753.1:0-20770 GCA_013621005.1 Aeschynomene evenia | reverse complement strand
CCTTTGTCTTGGCTTACTCGATTGAGTTAGGCTAATTCATTGGCATGTGTCTATGTGTTAATTGATTAATTGATTAGTCTCTTTAATTAGATTAATGTGATTGACTTTAAAGATTGTTGAAAACGAAACTAAAGGTGAGATCTCACTGATTAATCTTGTTCTAGGCAATCAACTCTTAGAATCACAACAATAGGGTTAGATCTAACTCTGGCGTAATTAATCAACTCATGCATTCTTTTGTAGCCAATGATAAACGCCCTAATGAATGTTCTACCTCATGAACCACTACTTTTTATTATTCAAATTTATTTCTCTTGCATTCAAACAAAAACCCCAAACTTGTAACAACCCTCATACGACTAATCTTGCGTATTATTTTCTTAGTCATTCCTTGTGAGAGAAGACCATGGTTTCCACTAAACTATATTAGGGGAACTTGGTTTTTAAATAATTAAATTTATGGGAGTTGCGACGCTAACCCATCATGTGCCTTGCTTGTTCTCCTTGTTTCCAAGCATGTGGTGATATAGAGCCTTGACATGTACCTTGGCTCCCTTGACACTTGGATTTTCAATCTACATGCCTTGGTTTATAATAACCTTGGTTGATTTTGAGCCTTGGTCTCTTGTTGCTGTGGTACCTTGTAGCCTTGGTTGTCTTGACCCTTGGTCACATGAAGCTTTGAAACCCTTGCATCCAAGCTTTGCTTATGTGCCACTTTTGATATTATGGTAGGCCTTGGTTTGTCATTCACCTTGGTCATTTAACCTTGGTCATCTAATCCTTGATTTAGCTTTGGTAGATCTTTGATGGCACTTTGAGCCTTGATTTTTTTTCCATATCGATATTGGTGCCACTTTTAATGTAGCTAGGTCTTCAATTTTTTCTTTACTTTGAACGAACCGTTAGTCCATTCAATCAAAACATTTATCCAACACTTAGACTTTTTATCATTCAAAACCTTCAATTAATGAGGTAAGATTTCTTAGAGCTAACAATGTGTGTGTGTGTGTGTGTGCGCGCTAGCTGAAATAAGCTAGGAGAGAGTAAAAAATGGAACCAACCTAGTAGCATGTATGATTGTACAATCAATGTATGTCTCAACACAAAATGTTATATTTTTACTTTGGAAAGCCTTTGAATATAATGTTAATTTTCTCTTATAAAATGCTGATAGTTGGGCAGCCAATTTTATTCATGTTCCCTCATTTAGCCAGAAGGTATACAAATGATTATGATCATGCCAAGTGTGTTGTGTTTGCATTGAGTGATTCTTGGTCTATCTTGTTTTCTTCAATCATAGGAGAAATTCTTGTTTGAGGTGTCAATCATGTTTGCAGGACTTGCCTAATTTTAATTACAATCAAGGATGATATTTTTCTAACGTGGATGTTGTATTATGTTGTTTGCAGCATGGAACCACTCAAGTTTGTTATTCTTTTTTTTTTTTTTTTGTATTCTAAGTCTTTTAGTTCCATAAATTTCCCATCAAAAGAAAATCAATTATGCTATATGTACATCAACTATAAGTCATCACACTTGCCATCAATTAAATAATCTATACATAAAAACTTGATAGGCTATCGGCAAGTGTACCGAATCGTTCAAGTAATAAAAACCACGATGAGTGGGTATCGTTCTCACGAGGATTAAAGAACCAAGCAAAAATTTCTTTAAATGAGTTTCTAATTAGACAAATCGAATAAAGTTTAATGAATGAGAACACAATGTGAATTCAAAAGCTATTGAATGTAAAAATGAAGTAAAAGTTTAATGAAAATTCAATAAGTGAAAGGTTAGGGTATTGGGTTCACGTATTTTCTGAAGTTAATAAAACATTTGCTTGCCTTTGTATTTTAAAACTCCAATTCAATAAACGAATCTTAAGTTGTCAATTCCAATTTTTTGGTAATTTAACTTTTTCTATGAATAATTAGTCAATCCCTTGATCAAATCATTTCAAAGAAGATAAAGTTTTATTACTGATTCAAAGTTCACAAAAACTTGATTCTATTCCTAGATATCAATCTATCTGGAAATTTCCCTTAAGCTAATTCACAAATTTATTTTCCCAAATAAATACATGAATCCAAGATATGTTGAAAGTGATTTTCCAATCCTCAGAACAACACAATACAAATAAGGTAATTGCTTGAATTGAATTAATAAACTCAAAAGTTTGCAAACATCGGATTAATTCATAGTAATATGATCCCCTCACCCTAACAAAGAATTTAGTTGCTCATAATTGAAGAAAAACAAGGCATAAAAAGTAGAAGACATTTTAAGAACGAAAAACTAAATTAATTTCTGAAAAAAATACAAAGTGCAGAGTACGTAGTGTAAACAAAAGATTAGATTCCTGAACTACCATTCTACTCCTATTTATAACAAAAGATAACCTAGAATTCCAATTGTTCCAATCCTTAAAACAACGGGAATTAAGTTCAGAGATAGGTTCAAAAAGATATGAAAAGATTTGCATTTGAATTAATTATGGATCGCCACAATTTGAGGTGTAGGCAGTTAAGATATTGTGCAGCGCTTCACGTCTTAATTTAACACAGGGCGCGATGCTTCTGGAAGGCGCATGGCGTGAGAGTGGTCCCTGGACAGGCGTGAGGTGTAACACCCTACTAGATGGCCCTTAACGCTTAAGTCATTTTAGGTCATTTCATAAGGGTTAGCTCCTGTTATCATATTTTATTTTCATATTAAAATATATATACGCGGAAAATACGTGGAGAAGTTTTCGTAAATCTTTTGCGGAATAGAAAATAAGAGTCTTGCGCATAAATACAATGATAATAATAATAATCATGAGTTAACACTGAATAATACTTATTACATAATTCAAACCATAAATAATCTCTCATACATAGCCAAGCACAAAGAAATAGATATTATGTGTCATCCCATAGCCCGATAATGAGACTTATGAGACTCCACGATAATTACAGATAAATAAATAGTTGCCGGTGAAGAATATTTCCAAATTTAATATATTAATAATTAATATTATTATTAATTAATTAATTATTAGATCATATTCTTGAAGAGACACAACTTTTCATTTGATTGGGAAGTTACTCTTGAAAAGATAAAGACATCTCTATCATATGCTAATAGACATGTCTCTTAAATAATTAAAGACATGTGTGAAGAGATGTGTCTTTTCATTGTATGTTATGTGCAACTATAAATACCGCCTAAGTGTTTTGGAAAGATCAATCAATTGAGTAATCCAAATTGAGAGCATTTCATTGTTCAAGAGAGTAGAGAATTTCTTATGATTGCTAAGTAAGAAATTCATAGAGGTTTCATTGTATCCTGGGAAAGTATCGTCATCAACCCAATAGCAACTTTGTGTGGGGTCGAATATCTCTAAAGATAGCGATCTAATCGTGCCTTGAAACCACAATAAAGTAAATCTTTGTCATCTTCTATTCATAAATTCCCAACAATTTTAGAGAGATATTGGTTGAAGATAGCTCAAGATCAAAACACTGCATTCAAGGTCATGAATCAAGAGTTTGTTAAATTGGATCGCTTTGATGGAACAAACTTCAACCGTTGGAAGGACGAGATGATGTTTCTTCTTTCGGTTCAAAATCTTGCATATGTGCTTGATCCAAATATTGCACCAATTGTTGATTCCAATGAAAATGTCACAATGGAAGAGAAGGAAAAAATTGCTCAATTAAGGAAGAAGCGTGATGAGGATACCTTTGCATGTCGAGGCCATATTCTCAACACTTTATCCGATCGACTCTATGATCTCTACATGTTAATTCAATCACCATTGGAGATTTGGAAGTCTTTGGAAGAAAAGTACAATAACGAGTGACAAGGAACAAATAAGTTCATTATGTTAAAATATTTTGAGTTTACTATGATTGATACTATGCCTATTATGGATCAAATTCATGAATTACAAATCCTTGTAAGTAGACTTCGTGATCTACAAGTAATGATCCTTGAGTCACTACAAGTTGGAGCAATTATTTCAAAATTGCCTTCATCTTGGAATGGTTATAGGAAGAAACTTCTACATTTTGGTGAGGACTTCACAATTGAAAAGTTACTAAGGCATATACGTATAGAGGAGGAAACTCAAAAACGTGATGCTGTGTATCTTTCTCAAAATA
The DNA here is from genome assembly GCA_013621005.1 of Aeschynomene evenia. NCBI lineage: Eukaryota > Viridiplantae > Streptophyta > Magnoliopsida > Fabales > Fabaceae > Aeschynomene > Aeschynomene evenia. Next base: position 16,622 of record RYYW01000753.1, on the reverse strand, counting down.
CTAAAGTGAATCATATTGTTGAAGACAAAACCAATAAGAAGAAAATGAAGTTCTCAAATGATTCTAAGCAAGACAAGAGGAGACAAAGAGAGTGTTATCATTGTCACAAGAAAGGACATTATATTAAAGAATGTAGACTTCTGAAAAAGGAAGAATCTAGTTTCTCTTAGTCTCTTGTATAAGAAAGGATTCAAAGTTGTAATCGAATCAGAGAAAATAATTTTGCTTGAGAATGATATATTCAAAAGGAAAGGATATTGTATTAAAGATATATTCAAACTTAGTATTAATAATGAAGTGAATGTTTATTTGTATGTTTTTTATTCTTGTGATTTATGGCATAGTAGATTAGGACACTTAAATTACAAGTCTATTGTATATATGCATAAAGAAGATTATATTGATCTTAGTAACAAGGATTTTAATAAGAAATGTGATATCTGCATACAATCCAAAATTACTAAGAAACATTTTCCTACAGTTGAAAGAAATACACATTTTCTAGAATTAATTCATAGTGATATTTGTGAGTTATAACTTATATTGATGATTGTTTTAGATTTACGTATGTGTATTTACTAAGAAATAAAGATGAAGCTTTTGAAATGTTTAAGATATATAAAATGGAAGTAAAGAATATGCATGAAAAGAAAATAGAAGTTCTTCGTAGTGATAGAGGTCGAGAATATTTTTCTGATGTATTTGATAACCTTTGTGAATTACATGATATTGTGCATGAATCTTTTGCTCTGTATACTCCGTAACAAAATGGTTTGACGGAAAGGAATACTGTACCTTAGTGGATATGGTTAATTCAATGTTGTTGAATGTAAAGTCGCCTTACAATTTATGGGGTGAGGCATTATTGACAACATGTCATGTCCATAATAGAATACCATCAAGATATATAAAGGTTTTCCTTATGAAATATGGAAAGGAAAAAACCTAATTTGAATTATCTAAAAGTGTGGGGGTGTTTAACCTTTTATCGAGTTTCTGATCAAAAGAGCACCAAATTGGGGTCAAAAGCCATAAAAGGAACGTTCATGGGATATGCTCACAATTCTAAAGCATATAGAGTATTAGACTTGGTGTCTAATACAGTTGTTGAATCAAGAGAGGTAAAATTTATTGAAAATAGATTTATCAATGATTCAACTCAAAAATTCAGAATACCCCCAAAGTGATACTAATGCTTCACAATAAATAAATGATCAAAATAATAAAAGTCTAAGTGATAAAGAATTGATCGAACCAATAAAGAGCTTGAGGGTAAGGAAAGAAAAGGACTTAGGTCCAAATTTTATTTCTTCTCAGGCTATCACTTTTTTGGTAGAAGAAACTAGAAATTTTGTAATAAACAAAATTCCTATTGTAATGAGCATAGAGGGTGATCCTCAAACGTTCAAAGAAGCAATGACTTCTAGAGACTCTGCTTTTTGGAAAGAAGCAACAAATGATGAAATTGACTCAATATTATCAAATAATACTTGGGTCTTAGTTGATTTGCCTCCAGGATCAAAGTCTATAGGATGTAAGTGGGTATTTAGAAGAAAGTATAATACTGATGGTTCACGACAAACCTTTAAAGCAAGGTTAGTGGCCAAGGGGTTTAGACAAAAGGAAGGTCTAGACTATTTTGATACCTGCGCACCTGTGGCAAGAATGACTTCTATCAGGACTCTCATAGCATTAGCATCCATTCATAATCTTCACATACATCAAATGGATGATAAAACAGTTTTTCTAAATGGAGATCTTAATGAAGAAATTTATATGGAGCAACCGGAAGGCTATGTGCTACCCGGAAATGAAAAGAAGGTTTGCACGTTAGTTAAGTCTTTATATGGCTTAAAACAAGCGCTTAAACAATGGCATGAGAAGTTTGATTCAATAGTGTTATCAAATGACTTCTCACATAATAGTGCAGATAAATGTATTTACGCAAAAATTTACTAAGGATTACGGAGTAATCATTTGTCTATATGTTGATGATATGTTAATCTCATTATATCAAAGGGATATTGGAAAAGTTTGATCATCTTATAATTAAAGAATCAAATACACCACTACTAGAAAATAGCTCTTTTCGAACGAAATTTCGGACGTAATTGAGATGGATTTTGATCATTTTTCACACGATTTTCGAACAAATAAATTATTTTGGACAAATTTCAGACAAATTAGATTTCGTTCGAAAAACCCTCGTTGCTAATTTATCATTCGTTGGAAATTCCGTCCAAAACATATTTGAAATGAACTTCAAACAACTTTCCTACAAATATTCATTTGACAAATTTGTTCTTATTTTAATTTATTTGAGATGAATTTCAAACAAAATTAATATTATTAATTTTCAACGAATTTCATACAAAAAAAAAATTAATTTTCGAACAATCTTCACACAATTTAATATTATTATTCATACAAATAAATGTTATATTTCGAACAATTTTCAAACAAAATAAATGTAATATTTTAGACGAATTTCATTCAGATGCATATATTTTTATTGAAATAATTTTCACATGGATTTAAAACAAAACCATGGTCATTATTTTTACTAAATTTCAAACAAAATTTAGACATTTTTTCATAATTTTCAAACAAATTTGGAACAGAATGAGTACTCATTTTTTTCGTACAAATTATAGACAACAAACTCAAATTGCAATTTTCATGAAAGTTTACAATCTTGACTACTTCAAAGTTTACAAAATATATAAGGAATGAACTAAAATTAAAATAAGACATAATTTTAATTGAGCAGGAAACAACTTCATACAAACATTATAATAAGAGTTATATAAACTTGCAAAACATAAGAGCTATATGAGAGTCATATGCTCATCAATCCTAAACAAAGTAAAGTCATCAAGGCTCCTATCATTAATGTAGCACACACCAAAAGCAAAATAAACATGAAAAAGAATAATAACATAAGGTTCACTAAAAGGTTCATCAATCTAAATGTAGAAGAAAATTACTAAAAGATTCATAAATCTAAATATAGAACAAAGTCATCAATTATCACCATTGTTATCATCCTCATCATCATTAGCAGGCTCCCCAATCTCATCCTGCAAAGAAGAAGTAGCATAAAAGTTTGGAGGTAATGGAATATTCAACTTTTGGAATAAAGTAGCAAGTGTATTTTCAGTAGAATCAATTCTTTTTTGCCGATTTTTCAACTTGCGTCCTTGATCCGCCAACGTATGCTCAGCTGCATCTAACTTAACCTTTTGCTCTTGATTGATGAGTTCTTGCTCCTTTGCTTTTTGTTTCCACATTGTTAGTTCTTGCTCAATATTTGTATCCTTTGATGTGATTGAGCTTGTTCCAGTATTAGGCTTTGAGAGAAGATGTGAACCCACAGAACCTAAACCATAGGCAACACCTTTTTTGCTCTTTGGCACTACTTCTTTCCAAATAGTCAAGTCATCTGGCATATCTTGGCCTTCACAAAGTGATGCATCAATGTCTTCCTCATCTATAGACGAAGTTGCTTGAGAAAGTTCTACTTTTCGCTTTTTGAATTCTCCCTACAAAAAAATTTCATATCAGTTGTAGTTATACTATCAAAAAACATCATTAACCATAAAATAAAATCTTCAAAGAATTGTGTATCACATACAAAGAGTTTCTCAGATCTATCATCAACCCATTTTTTGTCCTTTTTTAAGTGACATTTAGCAAACACTTCTTCAATTGTAGGTGTTACTCCTGTAGCTTTCTCCTGTATTTTTATAAATTTAGCAAAAAGATAACCACTAAACCTTGTTCATAAGATTAACTGTAAGCAAATAAATATTTTTTGTTACCATTCTACGTGCATGTTCACCCATAGATATAGAACCTCCGGTGTGCATTGAGCTACCTGCATTTGAAGCACGATTCACAATATTTGCAGCGGAGTAATTCTTAAATGTCTTATCTGAAGCCCAATAATGTATCATTTGTCCCCAAATTGGTGCAGGAATGTATTTGGGCTTGTATTCTGAGTTTTTTGCATATTTCTTCCTTTCTTGGCACATCATGCCTCGAAATCGAGCATCTCCTTTAATGTTAAAGATTTGTCGAATCCTTGCATTATATTTAGGTTCCCACTTACAATGTTTCTACAAAACAAAAATAAGGTATATTCTGAAACAAATACTGACAAAGAATTCAAGCATCCCTAAATAGTCGAAGCATAAGTGCATACATACATACATGTACAACATAAGAATCAATTAAGAGAATCAATATCTATCTATAAATGTAAGTAACCAAAACTAATAAGTAACAACAAAGCTTTTAATGGATATGTAGTAAAGAATCATTTTGTGTTTTTAAAATTCTGTTGAGAGCTTCCATTTTAGCATCCATGGTAGATTTGTACCTCCTTATCTATCGCAGAGACAATATATCTGCTTTTATTAATGATATTCTCTTATCAAAAAAAGAATTAATGATTATTGGCATCCCATTTCTTATTAGTGGTTAGTATTCTTCGAAGCAGCATAAGCATTTTGATTCTTTTAGTGATAGCCACTACTACAAATTCTTTACAAACAACATGAGTTGCATAGGTTTCTTTATAAAAATAAAATTATGTTTTGTACATGCTTATTGTAGTATATAATATTTTTTTACTGTGATACAAAGTCTGTTATAATCAAATAGAAAATTCTCAAAATGCTAAAAAAACAAAATTTATCATATAATGATATAGATACTTGGGGTACAACTTTTATTGTCAATATCTCGTAGACTACATCACAATTGGAAAAATATGGTGCAACAAATCATTATAATATATGTAGACAACAACAAAACATTTTCTCACAAAATACATGTTTGGGAAACCAGATTATTTCCAAAAGTGTGGCTGAATGAAGTAAGCATGTACATTGTTACTTTTGAATAGTGAGTTTTAATTTATTATATGTGACCCTATATCTCATACACCAATCCCTTTCAAACCGATCCTTTAATTTAATTTTCAAGTTCAATAATAGTACCTCTAATGCAAATCGGTGTTGTTTTCATTTCACAAGCCATATAAATATACATATGATATCCTCACATAGCAGCAAAACATTCCTAAGATATCGAAACTAATTATAGACTAATCAACAGAAATCCTCCTAAATAATATACAAATTGATACTATCTATATTACTTATATTTCCATATTACAACTCAGCTAATGATTGATATTTTTTATATTTGGCTAAGCTTTCCGTTATTAACCTCATATATTAGCTCATAATCATGCTCTATCTCTTTGTCAAAAACTCTTATTTTAAACATGTATGTGTGTACCATTCTTTGTCTTTTACCATTCTCTTATCTCATACTCACATCACTTTTGAGCTTTGAGTAGTATCATATGCTCTTTCTCTCTCTCTTTATATAATGAAAATTCAAAAATAGCAGCAAAACAACAAAAAAATATCATAACACACAATTAAACATATTTCTATTCTCATACACCAGCATAACAAATGACAACTTTAACAATTAGCACATGTGACAGATAACATTCTACAAATAACACAAGTGACTAAATGCATATATGTTCTCTCTACAAATAACATATTCAAGATGTTTGAAGTTAATATAATCGAAGACTAGATTACTCTGTATTCTTCTGTTAACATAATCATCATCACCAAATCTGGAATGAGATACACCAATACATGTTGCTTGTTACACATATAAAAATACAGTTTTTCCTTTTATTTGTTATTTTATTTTTATTGTAGTGACATATAGCAATGACATTTATTAATAAATCGTTATCATACTTACTTGAAATTCTTCAAACCATAAGTCTCGTATCTCCTTAGTTGCATGTCCCCAAGTAGGACAAAACCAATCAAACTTGCTCTTAATGGCAGTAGTCAAGAAACGAATAACAGACGATGGATTAAACCTTTAATGTATAAAATATTGTGAGGAACTATACTTGAACATTAGATCCAAAAAAATAAAAATAGAAGAAATTTTAAATTATAATTGATTGTTGTACTTACTCATCTCCATAAGGCTTGATTTCTTGAATTCCTTCTTGAACAACAGGTTCATCTTCTTGAGAACTCACAGCTGGTGATTGAGCTTGAGACAACGTCTCCCCAGAAGTAGGTGGTGCTGGAGGTGGTTGAGGTGGAGGAAGCGAAGGTGAGGGTGATTCTAATGGTGGAGATGATGAATGGTGTGTGTGAAGAGATGGTGATGGTGTGGGGAATGTATGTGGTGATTGTGAAGATATGTCATGTGAAGCATATGGTTCTGAATGTGCTTGTGAAGCTGGTGGAGTTTGTAGTTGAGTTAGTGCAATAGAAGAACTTTTAGTATTTTGTTGACCAACCTTCCCTTTACTAGACGATTGTCGGCCTCTAGTGGATGAGCTTCTCCCTCCTCTATTTGTGTTAGAGCCTGCCATCTAAAATAATATAAAAATGTAATATGATTTAGATAACACCAAAATAATTATAAATTTGAAATATTAGACAATAACAACATGAATATTAAAAGGTGAAATACAATATTAAGACACAAAATCATCAAGAAAATAGAACATAATAATACCTAAGTATAATACAAAGCTTTCAAAAGATAAATACTCAAATTTGTTCATTTGGAATATTACCTTAATCACTTAAATTTTCATTTTCATCTTCATCTTCATCTAGTTCTTCTTCTTCTTCCTCCTCTATTTCCTCTAATATCTCCTCATCATCATCCTCTTCCCCCTCCTCACCTTCTTCATCATCATTATCATCATAAATAAATTCTTGGTCTTCACCATTAATTCCACCAACTTCTTCAAGTGTTCCATCATTATCTAGTAATATGATAGGTACATCAGATAATCTGAAATGTGACTTCCACTTTGACTTGTAGATTCCTCTTGAAATGCAAAATCATCAGTTCGTTCATCCTCAATTACACCCCTTGCTTTGGTATTGAATACAAACCACCACTCTCTTTTATCCCTAGTGTTTATTGGATGTGTTGCAAAATACACCTGAACTGCTTTTTGCGCAATAATAAATGGATCATATTTTCTAAAACGTCGAGTATGCCGAATTTGAACAATCCTATATTGTTCATTACCCTTTGTTCCTTTATTGACTACAGGATCAAACCACTCACATTTAAATAAAACTACCCTTTTTATTGGTAACCCGGGATATTCAATTTGAATAATCTCTTGAAGTTGGCCATGGAAATCATTTTCATAATGACCATAACCTGTGCCTTTGACGCACATTCCACAATTCATAGTGGACTTCCCAATTGAGTGAGCTCTTGTATGAAACTTAAAGCCGTTAGCATAGTAAATAGGATAGGTTTTTACTATTCTTAAAGGTCCCCAAGCCAAGGCACAAATATTTGGATCTAACACTTTATTGGAAGAATCATGGACCTATATAACATCACACAAAAATAATCTAGTTATTAATAGTCATGCTATCTTTTTTCTTCACCTTGTAAGATAGTAAATTTCTATAGACAAGCTTACATAATCTTTCAACCATGTTGCGAAACCTTCGTCAATAAATTGATCAACTTGTGCATCACTTAGATTGACATGAGCATGACGCATTAACTCAGCATAGATCCTATAAATAGACGGATTTGATAAAATTAAAGTAACTAATATAAAAAATATAACTATTTAAAATAAGAAAAGAGACTCACTCAACATATGGTTGAATCTCATCACAATTGATTAGAATATGATTCATGGCAGCATTAAATTCTTTGTCATCTAAATAGCGAGTTTTGCATTCACCGGAAAGTCGACCAGGCAAATTGAAAATTGATAAGGTTGGTTGTAATGTGTCATCTACACCTCCATCATCATTTCTTCCAACTTTAGTATGGTGAGAATGCACATGTGGCTCAAAATAGTAACTACAGAAGTGAGAAATCTCCTCAATAAGGTATGATTCAATTATAGATCCTTCCACACGAGCTTTGTTTTTACTTTCTTTTTAAGGTGATGGAGGAACCTATCATAAAGAAAAAAGATTTTCACAAAAAGTTGGGCATTAAACTAAGGACTCAAAAAAAATTGAAAGAAATAATTTACAAAATTATAATTGTGACTAAAAGTACCTCTCGAAAGGATACATCCATCTGTATTGCACAGGACCACAACCAGTGCTTCATATGGCAAGTGAATAGGTAGATGTTCCATTGAGTCAAAAAATCCAGGAGGAAAAATGCGCTCTAATTTGCATAGTATAATGGAATATTTTGCTCAAGTTTAATTAGATCATCTACCCGTAATGATGTTGAGCACAAATCTCTAAAGAATTGACTTAGCTCAGTTAAAGGCTTCCATATTTGCTCTGGCAATGAACTAAATGCAATGGGAAGCAAACGTTCCATAAACACATGACAATCATGACTTTTCATCCCATGTAACTTTCCCTCTTTCAAGTTAACACACCTGCCCAAATTTGAAGCATATCCATCTGGCATCTTTAGACCTTTTACCCACTCACATATTGCTCTTTTTTGCTCCATATTAAATGTAAAGTTCGCCTTGGGCTTTATAATTTTACCACTATTTTGTTCTTGTAATTCTAAATCTTTGCGTTTGCAATACTCTCTCAAGTCCATTCTAGCCTTAACATTATCTTTAGTCTTTCCCTTGATGTCCATAACAGTGTTAAAAACATTATCAAATACATTCTTCTCAATATGCATAACATCAAGATTATGACGAACTAAATTGGATTTCCAATAAGGCAACTCCCAAAAAATACTCTGCTTTGTCCAATTATGTCTAATCCCATATTCTGGCATTGGAGTTTGCACTAGTTCACTTATATTTGGTTTCGTCTGCACAATTTTCCATATTTGCTCCCCAGTTAACCTTGGAGGAGGTTCTGATCTCTCAACCCTATTCTTGTAAAATGCATCCTTATTTCTTCTAAACATGTGATCTTTTGGCAAGAATTGTCTATGGCAATCGAACCATGATGGTTTCCCCCCATGCTTTAATTAAAATGCCTTTGATCGCTCCATGCAATATGGACATGCCAATTTTCCTGCAGTCATCCATCCCGACAACATTCCATATGCAGGAAAGTCATTTATTGTCCATAATAATGCAGCTCTCATCACAAAATTTTGTCTAGTGGAAATATCATAAGTTAAGACACCTTCTTCCCACAACAACTTTAACTCATCAATCAAGGGTTGTAGATACACATCTATCTTAGTTTTGGGATTACGAGGACCAGGAATGATCATGGATAAGAACATATAAGGAGTTGTCATGCACATCCAAGGAGGAAGGTTATAAGGAGTGACAATTACTGGCCAACACGAATATTGTGAACCAGAATGACCAAATGGAGTGAATCCATCAGAACATAATCCTAGTCGAATATTGCGTGGTTCAGAAGAGAATTGTGGATATGTCTGATCAAAATGCTTCCATGATTCTGCATCACATGGATGTTCAAGGACGCCTTTAAATTTGTGCTCAAAGGGCCATCTCATATGAGATGCTGAATTCATTAAAGCATACAATCTTTTTAATCGAGGTATAAGGGGTAAATAATGCATCCGCTTTAAAGGAACCTCCTTACCACCCTTACTTACCCTAAACCTCGAAGAATGACAATGCCTACATTCTTTCTCATTTTTGTCCTCATCACTATAGTATAACATACAACCATTAACGCAACAATCAATTTGTTTGCTCCCCATCCCAAGTTTCGAAACTAATCTCTTTGCCTTATAAAAATTAGGGACAAGCAAGTTATCCTTTGGCATACCCTCTCTCATAGTCTGTAGTATGTCATCAAAGGCCTGTTGTGATATGTTCCCTTCAACTTTAATACTCAACATTTTAACTGCCATTGACAATTCTGAATGGTTATCACAACCCTCCCACAAAGGTCGTTGAGCAGATTGCAATAAATCATAAAACTTTTTTGCTTCCTTATTTGGAGGTTCCTCTATGGGTGCTTCAACTTCACACATTAATTCTGGGCCAGCAGCATCATAAATCATAGATTCATATGGATTTCTTTCTAGCACATCATCATCTAATGAGTGAGTACTACTACCTTCTTGATTTCCATGACCTGTATCCTTATTTAATGGACTTTCTCCATGTGAATCCCAACACCAGTATCTTGGCTTGAAACCATGCTTGTATAAGTCAACCATAACCTCATCTGGAGTTAAGAAAGCTCTATTTCCATGCTTTGCACAAGGACATCGAAGTGTATCACCATTTATTGAAAATTGAGGTTGTTTCTTTACCTGATTAACAAAATCTCGAACGCCTCAACAAATTCTATTCTTAGTCCCCCTCGATTTGGATGAAGTCTATTATACATCCACTTTCGATGTTCTGGAATTTCCATAATCTATATTATGTAAGAAAATATGACAAGTTATATATCTTACTTACTATGTTCTGCTGATCTGTTCCATGTAATATTTGGAAATCGAGCATATATATATATATGCATTATAATGCAATGGGTTCATTGATCTGGTACTCCTTTTGTTTGTGTTGGAATAACAAGTATTCAAATCTAGCTCCTAAGTCAGTAATTATTTAACAACAAATTGTATGCATATGTTTAACATATAGTAGTAGTATGCATGGTTCACAGATTTCAACAAATTAAATAATAATAATAATAGCATAGAATATGAGTACATATAGTTGTGTCCTTGAGAAGTAGCGATTGGGTGCTTATGAAAAGCAAGCATGTAGAATATGTGTGTGCTTTTAATATTATGAGCGAATAAGAAGACAGCTGCAGGTTCAAATTCAGAATAAAGCCTTTCTTGGAAGTGTAATAGAAAATGCCATGTAATGTATGGAAGCTAAGGAAAGCACGCTTAGCTTGGAACCTTGCCTACTGCATGTGATTTTAATCATTTTATGCTATGGACCACCACATCTATATATATCCAATAATTAATCATCTATACTATACTACTATACTTGTATTCTTGTCTACTCGCTTTTACTACACCACATCCCTAAAGTTCAAGATCCAGGGCTATTAAGTTGAATGATCACGTTCTTTTCGTTATTTCGATAAGTTTTATATTAAGCTCTCTAGCTCTATTGTGATATAAATGAGTCTGCACTTATCCCATTGATATAAACCCCTGTGATTTTCTTTTATACTTCAAAGCATGAATTGAATACTTATGTCTTATTTATAATATTTTACTATTCAAAGCATGAGAATGGGTTCTTCACTGAAACAAAAATGAAACTTGAAGAAGGTTTTTTATTTTTCTTTTTGTTTTGTTCTGTTTTTAATGTGTTGAGTCAAGGTTCTTCACCATTTTTCTTTTTGGTTTTTGAGTCGAAGGTTTTCTTTTTGTTATGTACTGTTTATGTGTATTCTTTGAGAATAGGTTCTTCACTGGAACAATAATTGTAACTTTCAGTTCTATTTTGTTATCTTTTTGGTCTTTGATTTCTTGTGTTGTTCTGCTGCTATTTTTTGGCATTTGGCTAGCTACTCTTTTCCACCTTTGTTCTGTTTTGTTTTGGTGAAAAATCCAAAGTTCTGGTGCTATTTTTTGTGTATAGTCCACGATACTCATTTTAAACTTTGTTCTTTTGTTGTTCTAATGGTTTTCTTTTTGCTGTTATATTTTCTTGACACTTTAGTGATGAAGAAGAAATGAGTAAAAAATTGAAAAGGTTTAAGTTATAAAATAAAATGAAAAAGGGCATTTGAATTAAATTGTACATTAATTTTCTATATTGTACACACTTAATCAAACATAATACAGAGACATTCAAGGGGGGAAATAAATCAGGATTACCAGATGCAACTCATGCAACATATCAGCACAAGAGTAGAGAGAGTACTTGTACCTACCATAGGACATAGCTATTGTGTGTATATATATATATACTTTACTGATGGAAAGGAAATAGGTTCATCCGATAGTCATTGAAAACATTTATTATCAACAAATCAAAGTAACTAGAGTTCTCACATGCTCTCTCTCTTTGATACTTTCTTTTTCCTCTCTTCGACCACTATGCTCACAGATATATATAACAAAGATAGTTACACAAAAGATCCATGGCCTCTAATTGATTACAGAAGTTACACAAATTTAAATTAGAAAATATCTTTTTCTAAGGTTCAAATATCATTTTGCCCCATAAATACTTTCTAAGGTGCTATGGTGCTATATCCCAAAAAGTAAGGTGGTGGGCCTTATGTGGACCTATAATATACCCTTGCCCTCATCATAGTTTGTACTCATGAAAAAACAAACTACTCAAAAAACAGAAAGCAGTTACATACAACAATTACATAAATAACAACTGAGAAATGAAGGCTCAAGCAGATGCTGCTAAGACTGGGCTGAAAAACAGAAGCTCTATGGGTCACAGTTGAGTTTTGGGAACATAGAGTTCAAAAATCTATGTCAGTACAAATTCTATCCAACTTACTTAACTTCTTAGGTCATCAAAATAAGAGTAGAAGACCTCAAATGCAACGAAGCTGCTTCAAGATTCAGAGCAGAAAACAGAACAGAGCTGCAATAGAGAGGCCTAGTTGGATAACCATTAATATCATGCATCACAGAGGAGTAATTAGTTTTTTTTTTGTTCTCTTGCTTCAATTAGCTTTTGAATGGCTCATCTTTTAGTCTTTTTTGCAAATTACTAGTAGTCCTCTTGTACTATAACAATATATGTATATTAAGCTTAAAGTCAATGGTTATGAATGAATTAGCTGGAAGACCAAAAACAAAGGTCTCTTGCACCTTGTGTGTTATCAAGCTAGTTATCATGTTAAGAATTATCAGGCTAGTAAAATCACAATAAAATAATATTGACAAAGGGTCACTGCTGGAATGAAACTAGATTATTAATTTTGTTTTTAATTTAAAAATGAGAATTAGAATGGAAGAATTCTTAGGAATAGAATTGAATAAAGAGATTGAGGACTGAAATAGTGGAGGTTGTTGGAGGTAGCTAATATTATTTTTTAAGTATTTTTAATTTGATTTTAGAGACTAAAAGTAATCATTTTTTTTGGAAATCCTCTTTATAGTATAGAATTATAGATAATATGTTATAATGACACAATGTCTGGCTCATCAAGGGATAACCAATCCTTTTTTACTTATAGAAGTTTTAAGTTCATAGGCTAGTTAATTAGTTATCATGTTAAGAACTTTACTCTCTTAATCTTTATCTTCCAGTGTGTGTAGCAGAAAAGTTATGACTTCAAAGATCATGAGTTTGTTAAATAAATAAATGACTTAATCAAAGAAAGAAAAAGTATTTGTGAATAAGTATTGTTTAATATATTTTTAAGACTTGGTAATCTATTTAGGCATGAAATGAGCATATATACATATGAAGTTATTCTTAAAACAACATTCGGTTCAACATATATATACATGTATGCATATATGGAGCATCACCAAATTAATTATAGCAAAAGAAGCATATGTATGTAATTGTTATTTTTGTTTATATTTAGATGAAAATTGTTACAGGAGTTGGGAGGAGCCAGAACTTAAGGAAATATAACAAAACCAACTTCTGTTGCAGCAAATTACTGAAAGAGATGATTACAATATTAAGCTTGTTTGCAAGAAACTTTACCTGACAACAAAGAAACTTTCTTTCTTTAAATTCCACAGCAACAATAAAATACCCTTTCTTTTGGGGGTTTAAGAATGTCGAATCCTGAAATGCAAATTTTCAAAATTAATCAAACAAATAATCAAGAAAGAAAAAAAGAAGATCAAATTAGGGAATTTTATGAGAAAGAAATACTCACCACTGTTTTCAATAAAAGTAAAATGGTGCCCAGAGAGTGGTGAGGGAGGAAGACAAACAATTGGTTGAAAGTGGTAGGGAAGGAAGACGGACTGTTGGTTGAAATAATAAGGAGCTGAAGAAATGGTGCCATGTTCTTGAGGTTCAGATATTCAAGGAGAGCAGTTAACGAAAATGAAGGAAAGAGGGCAAGCTGAAGCAAACTTTGAGAACAAACGTGCAAAAAAAGATCTTATCTACAAGAACTCTTTATTCTTAATATTTTTTTTGTTGCTAAAAACTCTCTTCCTCTTTTTTCATAAACAAAATAAAAATTAAATTGAAGACAGGAAACTTTGGATAATCACAAGCTCTTTCTACTCGTAGAGCCAGTTACTGGTGAATAGTGTTAGTGTTGTTTATTACTTGTGAAAATACGAAACTTAGCCTTATTAAATACTTGTGATAAACCCCGGATAATTTAGCCTTATTAATTTATGAGCAATGCCAGAGGCACAAAAAAAAAACATCCACACAGCCAACAAAATTGTGCACAAACGTATATAACATAAATTGCACAACAAATATTACATGTTGTGCACACCATATAGCACATGATGTGCACAACATATATAACATGCTACAAAGAAAGATGATGTTGCAATATGTGATATATGTTGTGCATAATAGATGATATATGTTATGCACTACATATAGTATACGTTGTGCATTTTATATTATATATGTTGTGCACAACTTGTTCACTGTTTTGGCTGGTTTTTTTGTTGTGTCCTCTGTATTTCCCTTAATTTATTTAATACTTGTGAAAAATAAAATAAGAAAGGATTGCACGTATCTTGGACAGGAATTTTACTCATAAACATGGCATTTAATTGATCAAGCATAGTACAATTATTATAACAAAAAAATAAACAAACAAATTATTATTGTTGTTATTATTATTAATTATTATTATATTATTATTAGAGTAAATCCCCAAACTGATCCTGACAATTTCAGCATCGGATAAAGTGGTACTTGACAATTGGAAATACCCTAACAGGTCCTAACAATGTCAAACTTCAGACATTGTAAGGTCCATGGACGGAAAAACTAACAGTGTCACTGACAATTTTAATTTTAGACAAATTGGTCCTAACAATTTTATTATTTGAAAAATCAGTCCCTAATTATTTTTAAAATTCTTTTATCTTTTATCACTTTCATTAACATAGTTAACTCTAAACATTCTTAAATCAAATCTATATATATTTAATTTGAAAATTGTCACTTACTCTTTAATGAAATTATTTTGGTATTTCTAATTTTTTTGTTAATAAAGTATTGATTTTTTAAAATAAGTTTAGGTACCAAACCTCTTAAATTACTTGTTTAAAAAAAGAGTGAAATACCAAAATCAGACACGAAAGATTTTGTTGCTGACAAAATCGACCACAAAAGATGTTATTGACAATTCACCCCTACAAAGATGTAATTAGTATGACAAAATACCCCAACGATGAGATTGAGTCAACGTACATTGATGGAGAAGCTGACATGACTGTTAACAATTTCTGTGTGACACTCTCACTCCATTAGCCCCTTCCATAGAAATGGGAGTGATGAAATGGGGCTAACGGAGTGAAAGTGTCACACATGAATTGTTAATAGCCATGTCAGCTTTTCCATTAACGTGCGTTGACTCAATCTCATCGTTGGGGTATTTTGTCATACTATTACATCTTTGGAGGGACGAATTTTCAATAACATCTTTCGTGGTCGATTTTGTCAGCGATAAAATCTTTCGTATCTGATTTTGGTAGTTCACCCTAAAAAAAATAAAGTAACTTTTCATTTTTTTATTGAAAATATTAAATTACTTACAAGATAATAGATTTATTTTATTCTAAATTTTATATAACTTAAAATAATTAATTTTTATATTTAATATTAATTATTAGTATAAATTTTAATATACATAATTTAAAATATGAAGATTTAAACAAGTAAAAGTTAATAAAAGACTTTTTGGGAATGGTAAAATAAATGCACTAAAAATGGATGGTAATAATCAAAGGGAAGATATATAAAGTTGATTTGAGAGTGCTTAAAAGTGCATATTATAATAAAGTCGAGGAAAAATGATTAAAAAATTTAAATAAAATTATGGACCAATTTTTTCAATAGTAAAATTGTCAGAGACCAATTTGTCTAAAAATGAAATTGTCATTAACACAATTAACGTTTTCCGTCCAGGGACCTTACAATGTCCGACGTTTGACATTGCCAGGGACCGATTAGGGTATTTCCAATTGTCAATGACCACTTTGTCTAACACTGAAATTTCCAGAGACCAGTTTGGGGGTTTACTCTTATTATTATTATTAAGTCACAAAATCATTATGCTAAAACTTTTTTTTTTTTGTAGGTACTAATGGAACTATTTTTGTGCAAACTAAGAAGACTTTGGTGCCAAATTATTGAGAAAATATTTAAAATGAAATATAAACAAATTTGAAATAAATAGTACAAACAAAATTAAACTTTTAAAATTTGTTCGAAATTTGTATGAAGGTAAACTACACATTGGGACAAATTACAGACACATTATTATTTTTACCTATAATTTGTGGCTAATTAGTTGGAAATATTTTGAGGCTAATTTATAAGATTTTGGCACCAATTTCAAAAAAAATTTGACACCAAAATTTAGGATGAAATATGGACAGATTTTGAAAAACTTATTACTATATGATTCATTGAAATATTTATTGAAAATTTGTCCCAAATCATTTTTAATGTAAAATGAATATTGGAACAACATATGGACAAATTA
>RYYW01000752.1:1458-12576 GCA_013621005.1 Aeschynomene evenia | reverse complement strand
GATAACCAAAGGATGATGTAATGAGCCTATTTTGGTCCTAATTGAGTTTATTGAGCTTCATTAGGTCATACTTTGGTCAATTGTTCCATTTTAGTCGCTAGGAAGGTTTAGATAACCAAAGGATGATGTAATGAGCTTATTTGGTCCTAATTGAGTGTAATTGAGCTTCATTTGGTTTAGTTTTGTAATGACCCCATTTTAGTCACTAGGAAGGTGTAGTTAACAAAGGATGATGTAATGAGCCTATTTTGGTCCTAATTGAGTGTATTGAGCTTCATTAGGTCATACTTTGGTCAATTGTTCCATTTTAGCTACTAGGAAGGTTTAGATAACCAAAGATGATGTAATGAGCCTATTTTGGTCCTAATTGAGTGTATTGAGCTTCATTAGGTCATACTTTGGTCAATTGTTCCATTTTAGTCACTAGGATGGTGTAGATAACCAAAGGATGATGTAATGAGCCTATTTTGGTCCTAATTGAGTGTATTGAGCTTCATTAGGTCATACTTTGGTCAATTGTTCCATTTTAGCTACTAGAAGGTTTAGATAACCAAAGGATGATGTAATGAGCCTATTTTGGTCCTAATTGAGTGTATTGAGCTTCATTAGGTCATACTTTGTCAATTGTTCCATTTTAGTCACTAGGATGGTGTAGATAACCAAAGGATGATGTAATGAGCCTATTTTGGTCCTAATTGAGTGTATTGAGCTTCATTAGGTCATACTTTGGTCAATTGTTCCATTTTAGCTACTAGGAAGGTTTAGATAACCAAAGATGATGTAATGAGCCTATTTTGGTCCCTAATTTGAGTGTATTGAGCTTCATTAGGTCATACTTTGGTCAATTGTTCCAATTAGGCACTAGGATGGTGTAGATAACCATAGGATGATGCAAAGAGTCTATTTTGGTCCTAATTAAGAGTATTGAGCTTCTTTAGGTCAACTTTGGTCAATTGTTCCATTTTTGTCACTAGGAAGGTTTTGATAACCAAAGGATGATGTAATGAGCCTATTTTGGTCCTAATTGAGTGTATTGAGCTTCATTAGGTCATACTTTGGTCAATTGTTCCATTTTAGCTACTAGGAAGGTTTAGATAACCAAAGAATGATGTAATGAGCCTATTTTGGTCCTAATTGAGTGTATTGAGCTTCATTAGGTCATACTTTGGTCAATTGTTCCATTTTAGTCACTAGGATGGTGTAGATAACCAAAGGATGATGTAATGATCCTATTTTGGTCCTAATTGAGTGTATTGAGCTTCAGTAGGTCATACTTTGGTCAATTGTTCCCTTTTTGCTACTAGGAAGGTTTAGATAACTAAAGGATGATGTAATGAGCCTATTTTGTCCTAATTGAGTGTATTGAGCTTCATTAGGTCATACTTTGGTCAATTGTTCCATTTTAGCTACTAGGACGGTTTAGATAACCAAAGAATGATGTAATGAGCCTATTTTGGTCCTAATTGAGTTTATTGAGCTTCATTAGGTCATACTTTGGTCAATTGTTCCATTTTAGTCACTAGGATGGTGTAGATAACCAAAGGATGATGTAATGAGCCTATTTTTGGTCCTAATTGAGTGTATTGAGCTTCATTAGGTCATACTTTGGTCAATTGTTCCATTTTAGCTACTAGGAAGGTTTAGATAACCAAAGAATGATGTAATGAGCCTATTTTGGTCCTAATTGAGTGTATTGAGCTTCATTAGGTCATACTTTGGTCAATTGTTCCATTTTAGTCACTAGGATGGTGTAGATAACCAAAGGATGATGTAATGAGCCTATTTTGGTCCTAATTGAGTGTATTGAGCTTCATTAGGTCATACTTTGGTCAATTGTTCCATTTTAGTCTACTAGGAAGGTTTAGATAACCAAAGATGATGTAATGAGCCTATTTTGGTCCTAATTGAGTGTATTGAGCTTCATTAGGTCATACTTTGGTCAATTGTTCCATTTTAGTCACTAGGATGGTGTAGATAACCAAAGGATGATGTAATGAGCCTATTTTGGTCTAATTGAGTGTATTGAGCTTCATTAGGTCATACTTTGGTCAATTGTTCCATTTTAGTCACTAGGATGGTTTAGATAACCAAAGCATGATGTAATGAGCCTATTTTGGTCCTAATTGAGTGTATTGAGCTTCATTAGGTCATACTTTGGTCAATTGTTCCATTTTAGCTACTAGGAGGTTTAGATAACCAAAGGATGATGTAATGAGCCTATTTTGGTCCTAATTGAGTGTATTGAGCTTCATTAGGTCATACTTTGGTCAATTGTTCCATTTAGGCACTAGGATGGTGTAGATAACCAAAGGATGATGTAAGAGCCTATTTTGGTCCTAATTGAGTGTATTGAGCTTCTTTAGGTCATACTTTGGTCAATTGCTCCATTTTTAGTCACTAGGATGGTGTAGATAACCAAAGGATGATGTAATGAGCCTATTTTGGCCCTAATTGAGTGTATTGAGCTTCATTTGGTCTTAGTTTGGTAAATGACTCCATTTTAGTCACTAGGAAGGTTAGTTAACCAAAGGTTGATGTAATGAGCCGATTTTGGTCCTAATTGAGTGTATTGAGTTTCATTAGGTCATACTTTGTCAATTGTTCCATTTTAGTCACTAGGATGGTGTAGATAACCAAAGGATGATGTAATGAGCCTATTTTGGTCCTAATTGAGTGTATTGAGCTTCATTAGGTCATACTTTGGTCAATTGTTCCATTTTAGCTACTAGGAAGGTTTAGATAACCAAAGGATGATGTAATGAGACTATTTTGGTCCTAATTGAGTGTATTGAGCTTCATTAGGTCATACTTTGGTCAATTGTTCCATTTTAGTCACTAGGATGGTGTAGATACCAAAGGATGATGTAATGAGCCTATTTTGGTCCTAATTGAGTGTATTGAGCTTCATTAGGTCATACTTTGGTCAATTGTTCCATTTTAGCTACTAGGAAGGTTTAGATAACCAAAGAATGATGTAATGAGCCTATTTTTGTCCTAATTGAGTGTATTGAGCTTCATTAGGTCATACTTTGGTCAATTGCTCCATTTTAGTCACTAGGATGGTGTAGATAACCAAAGGATGATGTAATGAGCTTATTTTGGCCCTAATTGAGTGTATTGAGCTTCATTAGGTCATACTTTGGTCAATTGTTCCAATTTAGGCACTAGGATGGTGTAGATAACCATAGGATGATGCAAGAGTCTATTTTGTCCTAATTGAGTATTGAGCTTCTTAGGTCATACTTTGGTCAATTGTTCCATTTTGTCACTAGGAAGGTTTGATAACCAAAGGATGATGTAATGAGCCTATTTTGGTTCTAATTGAGTTTATTGAGCTTCATTAGGTCATACTTTGGTCAATTGTTCCATTTTAGCTACTAGGAAGGTTTAGATAACCAAAGAATGATGTAATGAGCCTATTTTGGTCCTAATTGAGTGTATTGAGCTTCATTAGGTCATACTTTGGTCAATTGTTCCATTTTAGTCACTAGGATGGTGTAGATAACCAAAGGATGATGTAATGATCCTGTTTTGGTCCTAATTGAGTGTATTGAGCTTCAGTAGGTCATACTTTGGTCAATTGTTCCTTTTTGCTACTAGGAAGGTTTAGATAACTAAAGGATGATGTAATGAGCCTATTTTGGTCCTAATTAGTGTATTGAGCTTCATTAGGTCATACTTTGGTCAATTGTTCCATTTTAGCTACTAGGACGGTTTAGATAACCAAAGAATGATGTAATGAGCTATTTTGGTCCTAATTGAGTTTATTGAGCTTCATTAGGTCATACTTTGGTCAATTGTTCCATTTTAGTCACTAGGATGGTGTAGATAACCAAAGATTATGTAATGAGCCTATTTTGTCCTAATTGAGTGTATTGAGCTTCATTAGGTCATACTTTGGTCAATTGTTCCATTTTAGCTACTAGGAAGGTTTAGATAACCAAAGAATGATGTAATGAGCCTATTTTGGTCCTAATTGAGTGTATTGAGCTTCATTAGGTCATACTTTGGTCAATTGTTCCATTTTAGTCACTAGGATGGTGTAGATGACCAAAGGATGATGTAATGAGCCTATTTTGGTCCTAATTGAGTGTATTGAGCTTCATTAGTCATACTTTGGTCAATTGTTCCATTTTAGCTACTAGGAAGGTTTAGATAACCAAAGAATGATGTAATGAGCCTATTTTTGTCCTAATTGAGTGTATTGAGCTTCATTAGGTCATACTTTGGTCAATTGCTCCATTTTAGTCACTAGGATGGTGTAGATAACCAAAGGATGATGTAATGAGCCTATTTTGGCCCTAATTGAGTGTATTGAGCTTCATTTGGTCTTAGTTTGGTAAATGACTCCATTTTAGTCACTAGGAAGGTTAGTTAACCAAAGGTTGATGTAATGAGCCGATTTTGGTCCTAATTGAGTGTATTGAGTTCATTAGGTCATACTTTGTCAATTGTTCCATTTTAGTCACTAGGATGGTGTAGATAACCAAAGCATGATGTAATGAGCTATTTTTGTCCTAATTGAGTGTATTGAGCTTCATTAGGTCATACTTTGGTCAATTGTTCCATTTTAGCTACTAGGAAGGTTAGATAACCAAAGGATGATGTAATGAGCCTATTTTGGTCCTAATTGAGTGTATTGAGCTTCATTAGGTCATACTTTGGTCAATTGTTCCAATTTAGCACTAGGATGGTGTAGATAACCATAGGATGATGCAAAGAGTCTATTTTGGTCTAATTAAGAGTATTGAGCTTCTTTAGGTCATACTTTGGTCAATTGTTCCATTTTAGTCACTAGGATGGTGTAGATAACCAAAGGATGATGTAATGAGCCTATTTTGGCCCTAATTGAGTGTATTGAGCTTCATTTGGTCTTAGTTTGGTAATGACTCCATTTTAGTCACTAGGAAGGTTAGTTAACCAAAGGTGATGTAATGAGCCGATTTTGTCCTAATTGAGTGTATTGAGCTTCATTAGGTCATACTTTGGTCAATTGTTCCATTTTAGTCACTAGGATGGTGTAGATAACCAAAGATGATGTAATGAGCCTATTTTGGTCCTAATTGAGTGTATTGAGCTTCATTAGGTCATACTTTGGTCAATTGTTCCATTTTAGTCACTAGGATGGTTTAGATAACCAAAGGATGATGTAATGAGCCTATTTTGGTCCTAATTGAGTGTATTGAGCTTCATTAGGTGATACTTTGGTCAATTGTTCCATTTTAGCTACTAGGAAGGTTTAGATAACCAAAGAATGATGTAATGAGCCTATTTTTGTCCTAATTGAGTGTATTGAGCTTCATTAGGTCATACTTTGGTCAATTGCTCCATTTTAGTCACTAGGATGGTGTAGATAACAAAGGATGATGTAATGAGCCTATTTTGGCCCTAATTGAGTGTATTGAGCTTCATTGGTCTTAGTTTGGTAAATGATCCATTTTAGTCACTAGGAAGGTATAGTTAACCAAAGGTTGATGTAATGAGCCGATTTTGGTCCTAATTGAGTGTATTGAGCTTCATTAGGTCATACTTTGTCAATTGTTCCATTTTAGTCACTAGGATGGTGTAGATAACCAAAGCATGATGTAATGAGCCTATTTTGTCCTAATTGAGTGTATTGAGCTTCATTAGGTCATACTTTGGTCAATTGTTCCATTTTAGCTACTAGGAAGGTTTAGATAACCAAAGGATGATGTAATGAGCCTATTTTGGTCCTAATTGAGTGTATTGAGCTTCATTAGGTCATACTTTGGTCAATTGTTCCAATTTAGGCACTAGGATGGTGTAGATAACCATAGGATGATGCAAAGAGTCTATTTTGGTCCTAATTAAGAGTATTGAGCTTCTTTAGGTCATACTTTGGTCAATTGTTCCATTTTTAGTCACTAGGATGGTGTAGATAACCAAAGGATGATGTAATGAGCCTATTTTGGCCTAATTGAGTGTATTGAGCTTCATTTGGTCTTAGTTTGGTAAATGACTCCATTTTAGTCACTAGGAAGGTATAGTTAACCAAAGGTTGATGTAATGAGCGATTTTGGTCCTAATTGAGTGTATTGAGTTCATTAGGTCATACTTTGGTCAATTGTTCCATTTTAGTCACTAGGATGGTGTAGATAACCAAAGCATGATGTAATGAGCCTATTTTGGTCCTAATTGAGTTTATTGAGCTTCATTAGGTCATACTTTGGTCAATTGTTCCATTTTAGTCACTAGGATGGTTTAGATAACCAAAGGATGATGTAATGAGCCTATTTTGGTCCTAATTGAGTGTATTGAGCTTCATTAGGTGATACTTTGGTCAATTGTTCCATTTTAGCTACTAGGAAGGTTTAGATAACCAAAGATGATGTAATGAGCCTATTTTGTCCTAATTGAGTGTATTGAGCTTCATTAGGTCATACTTTGGTCAATTGCTCCATTTTAGTCACTAGGATGGTGTAGATAACCAAAGGATGATGTAATGAGCCTATTTTGGCCTAATTGAGTGTATTGAGCTTCATTAGGTCATACTTTGGTCAATTGTTCAATTAGGCACTAGGATGGTGTAGATAACCATAGGATGATGCAAAGAGTCTATTTGGTCCTAATTGAGTTTATTGAGCTTCATTAGGTCATACTTTGGTCAATTGTTCCATTTTAGCTACTAGGAAGGTTTAGATAACCAAAGAATGATGTAATGAGCCTATTTTGTCCTAATTGAGTGTATTGAGCTTCATTAGGTCATACTTTGGTCAATTGTTCCATTTTAGTCACTAGGATGGTGTAGATAACCAAAGGATGATGTAATGATCCTATTTTGGTCCTAATTGAGTGTATTGAGCTTCAGTAGGTCATACTTTGGTCAATTGTTCCCTTTTTGCTACTAGGAAGGTTTAGATAACTAAAGGATGATGTAATGAGCCTATTTTGGTCTTAATTGAGTGTATTGAGCTTCATTAGGTCATACTTTGGTCAATTGTTCCATTTTAGCTACTAGGACGGTTTAGATAACCAAAGAATGATGTAATGAGCCTATTTTGGTCCTAATTGAGTTTATTGAGCTTCATTAGGTCATACTTTGGTCAATTGTTCCATTTTTAGTCACTAGGATGGTGTAGATAACCAAAGGATGATGTAATGAGCCTATTTTGGTCCTAATTGAGTGTATTGAGCTTCATTAGGTCATACTTTGGTCAATTGTTCCATTTTAGCTACTAGAAGGTTTAGATAACCAAGATGATGTAATGAGCTATTTTTGTCCTAATTGAGTGTATTGAGCTTCATTAGGTCATACTTTGGTCAATTGTTCCATTTTAGTCATAGGATGGTGTAGATAACCAAAGGATGATGTAATGAGCCTATTTTGGTCCTAATTGAGTGTATTGAGCTTCATTAGTCATACTTTGGTCAATTGTTCCATTTTAGCTACTAGGAAGGTTTAGATAACCAAAGATGATGTAATGAGCCTATTTTTGGTCCTAATTGAGTGTATTGAGCTTCATTAGTCATACTTTGGTCAATTGTTCCAATTTAGGCACTAGGATGGTGTAGATAACCATAGGATGATGCAAAGAGTCTATTTTGGTCCTAATTAGAGTATTGAGCTTCTTTAGGTCATCTTTGTCAATTGTTCCATTTTAGTCACTAGGAAGGTTTGATACCAAAGGATGATGTAATGAGCCTATTTTGGTCCTAATTGAGTGTATTGAGCTTCATTAGGTCATACTTTGGTCAATTGTTCCATTTTAGCTACTAGGAAGGTTTAGATAACCAAAGGATGATGTAATGAGCCTATTTTGGTCCTAATTGAGTGTATTGAGCTTCATTAGGTCATACTTTGGTCAATTGTTCCATTTTAGTCACTAGGATGGTGTAGATAACCAAAGGATGATGTAATGAGCCTATTTTGGTCCTAATTGAGTGTATTGAGCTTCATTAGGTCATACTTTGGTCAATTGTTCCCTTTTAGCTACTAGGAAGGTTTAGATAACTAAAGGATGATGTAATGAGCCTATTTTGTTCCTAATTGAGTGTATTGAGCTTCATTAGGTCATACTTTGGTCAATTGTTCCATTTTTAGTCACTAGGACGGTTTAGATAACCAAAGGAATGATGTAATGAGCCTATTTTGGTCCTAATTGAGTGTATTGAGCTTCATTAGGTCATACTTTGGTCAATTGTTCCATTTTAGTCACTAGGATGGTGTAGATAACCAAAGCATGATGTAATGAGCCTATTTTTGTCCTAATTGAGTGTATTGAGCTTCATTAGGTCATACTTTGGTCAATTGTTCCATTTTAGCTACTAGGAAGGTTTAGATAACCAAAGATGATGTAATGAGCCTATTTTGGTCCTAATTGAGTGTATTGAGCTTCATTAGGTCATACTTTGGTCAATTGTTCCATTTTAGTCACTAGGATGGTGTAGATAACCAAAGGATGATGTAATGAGCCTATTTTGGTCCTAATTGAGTGTATTGAGCTTCATTAGGTCATACTTTGGTCATTGTTCCATTTTAGCTACTAGGAAGGTTTAGATAACCAAAGAATGATGTAATGAGCCTATTTTGGTCCTAATTGAGTGTATTGAGCTTCATTAGGTCATACTTTGGTCAATTGTTCCATTTTAGTCACTAGGATGGTGTAGATAACCAAAGGATGATGTAATGAGCCTATTTTGGTCCTAATTGAGTGTATTGAGCTTCATTTGGTCTTAGTTTGGTAAATGACTCCATTTTAGTCACTAGGAAGGTGTAGTTAACCAAAGGATGATGTAATGAGCCGATTTTGGTCCTAATTGAGTGTATTGAGCTTCATTAGGTCATACTTTGGTCAATTGTTCCATTTTAGTCACTAGGATGGTGTAGATAACCAAAAGATGATGTAATGAGCCTATTTTTGGTCCTAATTGAGTGTATTGAGCTTCATTAGGTCATAACTTTGGTCAATTGTTCCATTTTAGCTACTAGGAAGGTTTAGATAACCAAAGGATGATGTAATGAGCCTTTTTGGTCCTAATTGAGTGTATTGAGCTTCATTAGGTCATACTTTGGTCAATTGTTCCATTTTAGTCACTAGGATGGTGTAGATAACCAAAGATGATGTAATGAGCCTATTTTGTCCTAATTGAGTGTATTGAGCTTCATTAGGTCATACTTTGGTCAATTGTTCCATTTTAGCTACTAGGAAGGTTAGATAACCAAAGGATGATGTAATGAGCCTATTTTGGTCCTAATTGAGTGTATTGAGCTTCATTAGGTCATACTTTGGTCAATTGTTCCAATTTAGGCACTAGGATGGTGTAGATAACCATAGGATGATGCAAAGAGTCTATTTTGGTCCTAATTAAGAGTATTGAGCTTCTTTAGGTCATACTTTGGTCAATTGTTCCATTTTAGTCACTAGGATGGTGTAGATAACCAAAGGATGATGTAATGAGCCTATTTTGGCCCTAATTGAGTGTATTGAGCTTCATTTGGTCTTAGTTTGGTAAATGTCCATTTTAGTCACTAGGAAGGTTAGTTAACCAAAGGTTGATGTAATGAGCCTTTTGGTCCTAATTGAGTGTATTGAGTTTCATTAGGTCATACTTTGTCAATTGTTCCATTTTAGTCACTAGGATGGTGTAGATAACCAAAGGATGATGTAATGAGCCTATTTTGGTCCTAATTGAGTGTATTGAGCTTCATTAGGTCATACTTTGGTCAATTGTTCCATTTTAGCTACTAGGAAGGTTTAGATACCAAAGAATGATGTAATGAGCCTATTTTTGTCCTAATTGAGTGTATTGAGCTTCATTAGGTCATACTTTGGTCAATTGCTCCATTTTAGTCACTAGGATGGTGTAGATAACCAAAGGATGATGTAATGAGCCTATTTTGGCCCTAATTGAGTGTATTGAGCTTCTTTGGTCTATAGTTTGGTAAATGACTCCATTTTTAGTCACTAGCAAGGTATAGTTAACAAAGGTTGATGTAATGAGCCGATTTTGGTCCTAATTGAGTGTATTGAGCTTCATTAGGTCATACTTTTGTCAATTGTTCCATTTTAGCTACTAGGAAGGTTTTAGATAACCAAAGGATGATGTAATGAGCCTATTTTGGTCCTAATTGAGTGTATTGAGCTTCATTAGGTCATACTTTGGTCAATTGTTCCAATTTAGGCACTAGGATGGTGTAGATAACCATAGGATGATGCAAAGAGTCTATTTTGGTCCTAATTAAGAGTATTGAGCTTCTTTAGGTCATACTTTGGTCAATTGTTCCATTTTTGTCACTAGGAAGGTTTTGATAACCAAAGGATGATGTAATGAGCCTATTTTGGTTCTAATTGAGTTTTGAGCTTCATTAGGTCATACTTTGGTCAATTGTTCCATTTTAGCTACTAGGAAGGTTTAGATAACCAAAGAATGATGTAATGAGCCTATTTTGGTCCTAATTGAGTGTATTGAGCTTCATTAGGTCATACTTTGGTCAATTGTTCCATTTTAGTCACTAGGATGGTGTAGATAACCAAAGGATGATGTATGATCCTATTTTGGTCCTAATTGAGTGTATTGAGCTTCAGTAGGTCATACTTTGGTCAATTGTTCCTTTTTGCTACTAGGAAGGTTTAGATAACTAAAGGATGATGTAATGAGCCTATTTTGTTCCTAATTTAGTGTATTGAGCTTCATTAGGTCATACTTTGGTCAATTGTTCCATTTTAGCTACTAGGACGGTTTAGATAACCAAAGAATGATGTAATGAGCCTATTTTGGTCCTAATTGAGTTTATTGAGCTTCATTAGGTCATACTTTGGTCAATTGTTCCATTTTAGTCACTAGGATGGTGTAGATAACCAAAGCATTATGTAATGAGCCTATTTTTGTCCTAATTGAGTGTATTGAGCTTCATTAGGTCATACTTTGGTCAATTGTTCCATTTTAGCTACTAGGAAGGTTTAGATAACCAAAGAATGATGTAATATGCCTATTTTGGTCCTAATTGAGTGTATTGAGCTTCATTAGGTCATACTTTGGTCAATTGTTCCATTTTAGTCACTAGGATGGTGTAGATAACCAAAGGATGATGTAATGAGCCTATTTTGGTCCTAATTGAGTGTATTGAGCTTCATTAGGTCATACTTTGGTCAATTG
>RYYW01000751.1:0-20856 GCA_013621005.1 Aeschynomene evenia | reverse complement strand
GTCGTCTCTCAAGGAGGCTTATCTCATTGATCTAATATGTATAGTATATGTAATGTTGGGATTGTGTAAGAAGTAAACAAAGCTATGGAATTAAAAGGAAACAACAATTCAAGAAAAACCTTGGTGTTGAGACATGCACAAACCATATTTTCCCTATCCTAAACCCACTTAAGCATTTTATCAAACACCTTGCAAGCAACTTACACATGTATAGGAATTATTCAACCAAAATGATTTTGATCCAAACCAAATTAGTAAAACCATCCTAAGCACATGAAAACCTAATTCTCAATCAAGAATTATTCCTAATCTCCTAGATAATGGGCATAAAAATGATAATCCTCACTCAACACCCAAAACAATGCACAAAAATCTCTCAATCAAGAAACTAAAATGCATTCAAGATACAATCAAAATAAGCAAGTATGAATCCACACAAAACAAACTTTAATTGCATTTGGAACCAAGAAATAAGGAAGCTAGAGCAAGAGACAATTAATAGGTTTCAAGAGAAAGTATGATTCTAGCAATCCCAACACCAAGAACAAATAAATTACTCAACCATAATTAAATGCAAACAATAATTAAGAAGTAGAAGCAATAGAAATAATGAAGATGAAAATAGAAATTAAATTGAACTTGCCAATTGTACGAGTAATGTGGAGAGAAAATGTAGAGAGAAACTTAAAAGAGAAGGGAGAGCTTCTCTCTCTAAAATTCTAATCTAAAAACCTAATAAAAAAATGACTAAAAGAAAGTGTGTAGAGAATCTCCCAATCTGAGATGGGATTTATATAGACATAAAAGCAAAGTGAAATTACTAAAAAGCTCATGCACTAAACCTTTACAAACATATAAGATAAGGGTAAATTGGAACTTGCACAAAATGTCATAACTAAGACAACTCAGCAATGTGTAGTTTCTGCCCGAAATGTTGCGGCTAGTTTCAGAAGCCTTTAATGAATTCTTTTGGCCTAGACCTCTGAAGCAACGTTGTGGATCTATGTCTCAGCTTTCCATAGCCACAAAAATCATCCAGTTCCAGCAAGTGTAGCTCGAGATATTGCAAAAACACTGAGTGCTGCTCCAGAATACTATCACAGATGTTGCATTAAATTTGAGTCCACTTATGAGCTTCTTAGTGACCTTAAGTTCCACATTAAGTTCCAAAATGCCAAATATGATGCAAAAGTGGTCAATTAGGCTCAAGAGTGGTTAATTGGCATGCATACAAAGGGGATTAATCAATAAAATTATGCTCTATCAATGATAAAACACACAGTAGCCTTCAGCATGTGGTAGTGTTGCAAAGGGAGGGATGACAACCTCGACATGCAACTCTATCACTGAGGGAAGGTGAATACCCCCTCTCCCAATATGTTTAGGATGAGCTCATGCCTAGGAGTCGATCAAGTGGAGGATATGTTACAGAGGGTAGGCAGACCAAAAGATTAATGCAAGATAAAGTTAATGAATGTTATGTTATTGTATGTTATTACCCCTATTTATGGTGAGGAGCACTAGTACACTACACAAGGACATTTATATTCATATGTAATGTTATATGTAATTATAAAAATGAACAAGGCGCACTTAGGTAAGACGTTCCGGGAAAAGACTATTTTCGAACTTATATCTGAATTGAACTAATTCATGTTTCACTTATTATATAATTAAACCCGGGACGGCCTCCTCTACCGAGTTACTTCCCAGTACCCACCCCATGTTTTCCCCACCTTTAGAGGATCAGATCGAGCAAGACATCGGAGCTAGCGAGGAGTAGGAGCAGACTTAGCTAGATTATTTTATAGTTACATTCCAGTTATATTATTCCATTTCACAGACATATGTTACTTCTTCATTCAGATGTTATAGATTCTATGTTTCTTCTTTATTTATATTTTTTGAGTCTAAACCATTATTAGCCGGCAACTATTTATTTATTTGTATTTATGGTGGAATATCATGAGTCACAGTTTTGGATTATAGGATAAAGCCTAGTATTTATTTATATTTTGGTACTTAATGAGAGTTTATTTATATGTAATGATGTTTATCCAGTATATGTTTATGTGGCTTATATTATCAATTATCGTATGCACAAAGCCCTTATTTTGGTATCATAACGGATTGCGTATTTTATTTTAGGGTAAACCCCTAAGTTGGTCCCTGACAATTTTTATTTTGGACAAGTTAGTCCTTGACAATCAAAAATTGACAAGTGAGTCCCTGACAATGTCCAAATCGGACACCCGTTCGTCCCTTAACGTCCTCCGTTAATTTATCCTACGTGGCTTCAAAACGTCTGTGTTTTGTGTAAGCTATTGTTCAACTTCCTCATAAAAATAATAACCCTAATCTCTCATATCTCAATCTCTTCATCTTCTCCATTACTCCTCTCCATTTCTTCTAGTAGAGCATGATGATGGTACCTTTTAGTGAGCATGTAGTTTGGATAATGTCCTTTTAATAAAGTGAGACATTATCATTCACATTCCTATCTATATCTTCATAACACTGAGAGTCTTAAGGCTCCTCTGCAACTTTGTTGTTTTAAGAAAAAATAAAACAAATAAAATCAAATGAAGAAAATAGTATGAGTACAAAAGCCAAAAGAACAAACAAGGCAACTATATATGTTATTCGTAAGAGATACATAAAGTTAGAATTGTTAAGTTCAACAGAATCCTTTTATTCCAGAAACTATGTTTTCATTCTCATTACAATCAACAATAATGTCACCATTCATGAAGGTCAAATTTTCATGTTAATTTAGTCTCTCATCTTAAAAATTTCAATATATTGCTATTAAAAACAAGTTTTTAAATAAAATATCAATTTATATTTCATGATACCTAATAAAATTGAAAACAACTGAAAAGAGGAGAGCAGAGTCACTAACCCTATGTCCCTATGCCTTAGTTGTAAGAAGGGCCAAAATCCAAAAAATATAAAAATATAACAATCATCGATTTAATTTAGACAAATAAAAATGAATTTTACTATAACTGTGGATTTAACATTGGTGTTATCTTTGTTGATGCTGCCTAAAGATAAGGAGTTCATATCAATCACAAAGTTATAAGCTTTATGTGATCCAAAACAGAGATTCTCTAGGTGCTCATGTTTCAATAGAAGAAATAGAGAGGAGCAAGGGAGAAGGTGAAGAGAAGGTTGAGATATGAGAGATTATGGTTATTGTTTTTACTAGGAAGATGAACAGTAGCTTGCACAAAACGCGTGCATTTTGAAGACACATATAATAGATTAACGGAGGACGTTAAGGGATCAACGCGTGTCTGATTTTTCACATTGTCAGGGACTCAGCTGTCAATTTCCAATTGTCAGGGACTAACTTGTCCAAGATAAAAATTGTCAGGGACCAACTTGGGGGTTTACCCTTTATTTTAAAAGAAAACAACCTATGAAATCAGGACGTGACCCATAATAATTGGCCTAAGATGACTTAAGCATTAAGGCTAATTACTAGGGGTTACATTTTGGTATCAGAGCAGGTCTATCCTACAGGGCTTGAGGAAACGGACCTTTTATGCTTTTGTTGTATGTACGGTAATTATGTCACGCATGAAACTTCATATGTATGTTTAGTGTTGAGGTGCGTGATCGTATTGCTTGACTGTCAGAGTGACTGTGACTACTTTAACTATGATATGGAGCCTGATCAACTCGATGTTTATTGTTTTGTGTGCACAGGGACATGGCACCTAGCAGACGTAATAGGGACGACCCTGGTTATCACGAGGATGCAGGACAGGGCACCAGTGTTTCTTCAGAGGCTTTTATGGAGATGGCCAGAGTCATGCATCGCATGGTGGATCATATGACATAGCAGCACGCACAGCCGACAGTGCAGCCCCCAGGTATGGATGCTGATAATGCTCGTTTCTCTGAGTTCAAGAGGGCTAATTGATAACGTGGTTTTTACCAATATTTTATACCCTTAAATTGGATGATTGTATGCAATTCTTTGCTCTATTTTGGCCTTTTATTGTATTTAATACAACTTGGAATTAATCTGGGCTTAATAGAAATAAAGGCTAAAATAACAAGTTTTATGATGTTTTTACAATTCAAGGATGACCTTTGCACTTGATCTTGGATATTCTGTATTTTTAGTGCAGGTCGCAGGTATTATTGGAGCTGTAGACATTAGGAACTGAGCAAGAAGCGGAGCAGTAGATTTCAGAACCAACATTGAGCGCTCCAGCGCCCATAGCGCGCGAGGCTCACTTAAACTCGTCACGTGCACAGCGCTGGCGCTCTAGCGAGCTATACGCGCCCCAGCGTCGCACCGCAACTCTGTCACAGCAGAAACCCTATCTGCACGAGTTGGGGGCCCAAATTGATTAGGGTTTGGAGGCTGCTCATCTTATTTAAAGGAAGCTAATGCATCAGAAATAATACCTCTCAACACCTCCACTTTTACATCTTTTCTTTTCCTAGTTAGAGTTATTTTTGCTTCCCATTAGGATTTTCGTTTTTCCTAGTTTAGCTCTAGCTCCGTCTTTACATTTCAACGTTATTCGTCCAGCCCTCTTTGGGTTTTGTAAGTTACTCTTCTATCATTAATCCAGTTATTCGTTTTTCCATCTTTCCAATTTGCATTTAATTTCTTACTTTGCTCCTTATTGTTAATTGCTTTCTTTATTCCAATTTAATTCTTGCCTTTTAATTTCTTGCCATGAGTAACTAAGTTCTTGGTGGTTTGTGAGGGTGTGAACATCATTGGGGTAAATTGAGGCTTTGTTCTTAATCTTGCATAAGTTTTCATTATCAACCCTTGGCATATAATTTGAGATCTTAAATTGTGTGTTTAATCCTTTGTCTTGGCTTACTCGATTGAGTTGGCTAATTCATTGGCATATGTTTATGTGTTAGTTGGTTAATTGATGCATGGCATATTAGGAATTGGTAATGAGTAATTAATTGGCTGATTAGTCTCTTTAATTAGATTAATGTGATTGACTTTAATAATTGTTGAAAGTGGAACTAAAGGTGAGATCTCACTAATTAATCCCATTCTAGGCAATTAATCATTAGAATCACAACAAAGGAGTTAGATCTAACTCCGACGTAATTAATCAACTCATGCATTCTTTTGTAGCCAATGATAACACCCTAATGAATGTTCCACCCCCATAAACCGCTGTTTTTATTATTTTCATTCTATTCCAACTTAATTATCTTGCACACAAAAACCCCCCAATTGTGACAAACCGTCATACAACTTGTCTTGTGCATTACTCTCTTAGCCATTCCTTGTGAGAGACGACCCTGGTTTCCACTAAACTATATTAGGGGAACTTGGTTTAAAAATAATTAAATTTATGGTTGACACGACATAGCCATCACTAATCCCTCTCCATTTCTCGGTACCACAAACCCTTTTGAGGTCGAGGATTGGTTGAGGGGCATAGAGGACACCTTTTCTGTGATACGGTGTTCTGAGGAGCAGAAGACCCGGTTTGCAGCCTTCATGCTTCAAATGGAGGCTCGTGCTTGGTGGACGGATGCTCTTCGTGCTCATGATGCGGCGGGTATTCCTATCTCGTGGGACATGTTCAAGGGCATGTTCTATGAGAAGTACTTCCCTGAGTCTGTACGTCAGGAGAAGGAGCTGGAGTCCTCAGCCTTCATCAGGGGAACATGATCGTTCCGGAGTACACGGCGAAGTTCAAGGAGCTCATCCGATTCTCCGAGATATACTAGGAGAACCCCAAGGAGTCGTGGAAGTGCATGAAGTTCTGTGCGGGTATGAGACAGGACATTAAGAGGATGGTGACACACATGAAGATCAAGGAGTATTAAGAGATGGTAAACACTTGCAGGATCGTCTAGGAGACGAGTCGTTCATATGCTCCCCCGAGAACTAAGGCCCCGAGGAAGGGTCTGGCACCCTAGAGTTCGCAGTTCAAACGCTAGGATCCTACTCGCTTTCAGCCCTATGGTTAGCCATGCAGGGCCCAGCCTCAGCCACGACCACAGCAGCAACAGTGCCCAGTAGCAGCAGCACCTCATGCACTGCCCACCCCACCCCGATGTGCCACTTGTGGCATGCTTCATGGCCTCTAGTGTCGTGCCGTTCAGAACGTGTGTTATCACTACGGTGCTCAGGACCATTACTCTAAGGACTGCCCTACCGGAGGATTCCAACATTCTTCTTCTTCTAGGCCACTGATAACGTGGTTTTTGCCAATATTTTATGCCCTCAATTTGGATGATTGTATGCATTTCTTTGCTCTATTTTAGCCTTTTATTGTATTTAATACAATTTGGAATTAATTTGGACTTAATGGAAATAAAGGCTAAAGTAATAAGTTTTATGATGTTTTTGCAATTCAAGGATGACCTTTGCACTTGATCTTGGGTATTTTGTATTTTTGGTGCAGGTCATAGGAATTATTGGAGCAGTAGACATCAGGAACTGAGCAAGGAGCGGAGCAGTGGAATTCAGGACTAGCATCGAGCGCCCTCAGCGCGCTCCAGCGCCCGCACTCTACTAGAATCCATCACGTGCACAGCACTAGCGCCCTAGCGAGCTATACACGCCCCAGCGCCGCGCCGCAATTTTGTTACAGCAGAGACCTATTGGCAAGGCCGAGCTGGGGGCCCAATTAGCTAGGGTTTGGAGGCTGCTCTCTCTATTTAAAGAAGACTAATGCATCAGAAAACACATCACTCACCTACCACCACTTTTACACCTTTTAATTTCATACTCTTTCCTTTTCCTAGTTTCTTACTTTCAACCCTAGGCATTTTAGTTAGAGTTTATTTTCTCCATTAGGATTCCATCTTCTTTCCTAGTCTAGCTCTAGCTTCCTTGATTGTATTTCCAACGTTATTCGTCAAGCCCTTTGGTTTTGTAAGTTACTACTTTCAATTAATTCAGTTATTCGTTTTTCCATCTTTCCAAATTGCATTTATTTTCTTTATTGTTTAAGTTGTTTAATTTCTTCATTCCATCTTTGTTTAATTTCAATTTGTTTTCTGCCCTTATATTTCCTCCATGAGTAACTAAGTCTCTTTGTGGTTTATGAGGGTGTGAACATCATTGGGGGTAAATTGAGGCTTTGTTCTTAATCTTGCATAGGTTTTCATTATCAAAACCATGACATGTAATTTGAGATCTTAAATTGTGTGTTAAACCTTTGTCTTGGTTTACTGGATTGAGTTAGGCTAATTCATTGGCATGTGTTTATGTGTTAATTGATTAATTGATGCATGGCATATCAGGAATACGTAATGATTAATTAATTGGCTGATTAGTCTCTTTAATTAGATTAATGTGATTGGCTTTTAAGATTGTTGAAAACGAAACTAAAGGTGAGATCTCACTGATTAATCTTGTTCTAGGCAATCAACTCTTAGAATCACAACAATAGGGTTAGATCTAACTCTGGCGTAATTAATCAACTCATGCATTCTTTTGTAGCCAATGATAAACGCCCTAATGAATGTTCTACCTCATAAACCACTGCTTTTTATTATTCAAATTTATTTCCTTGCATTCAAACAAAACCCCCAATTTGTGACAATCCTCATACGACTAGTCTCGTGTATTACTTCCTTAGCCATTCCTTGTGAGAGACGACCCTGGTTTCCACTAAACTATATTAGGGGAACTTGGTTTATAAATAATTAAATTTATGGGAGTTGTGACGCTTACCCATCAGCCATATCATCAGGGGCGCATATTCACAGTCAGTGCAGATGATGCAGAGCGGTCTGACGATCTCATCAGGGGTAAGTGTTTTATATTGGGAAAGCCCTTAGTTGTACTATATGATTCCGGTACCACGCATTCATTCATCTCATATGATCATTCTAAGAGCGTAGGATTGCATATGTCAGAGCTATCCTATGATTTATTAGTGTCTACCCCTACTGCTGCACCTATTAGGACATGTTTGGTTTGCATGAAGTGTCAGTTCCATATAGATGATAGGACATTCATCTTTGATCTCATATGCTTGCCCATGTCAGGTCTAGGCATTATCTTAGGCATGGATTGGTTGTCCGTCAATCGAGTCTTACTTGATTGTCATGTTATTGTGTAAAATGATTCTTGCTCTTGATTAGTTATTCTAGTTGGAGATGACAACTATATTAGTTTCTGTTTTATCTCTATATAAGAGATAATCTCTTGTGTAATTTGAAATAGTGAATCATGAAAAACAGATAGTGAAAAAATACACTCGAGCTCAAAAAGAGAAAAAGAGAAAACTCAGAGAGAAAACAAAGAAATGAAAAGAAAGCTTTGAGAAAAGAAGAGAAAAGTTCAAACTCAGAAAAAAAGAAAGAATAAGAATTGTGCTGAAAAGAATTCAAGAGCTTGAAGGAAAAGATTTCTCAATGTGATTTCAGAAAGCAAAAGAAAACAAAATCAATCACTGGTTTTTGGAATTCTAAGGCAAAGTTGCAAAGAAAAGTCCTTGAGGTGATTCAAGGCAGGAAGTATCATGTCCCATTTCAGCCTTAACCTGTGTTCATACCACAACTAACTCAGCCAACAACACACATCACATAAAATCCATAATATAATAGGGTCTTTAAAGTATCATCCCTATACCCATTATGTAACACCCTACTAGAAAGCCCTTAATGCTTAAGTCATTTTAGGCCATTTCATAAGGGTTACCTCCTGTTATCATGTTTTATCTTTATATTTAAAATATAATACGCGAAAAATAGGCGGGAGTAAATTTTCGAAAATCATTTGCGGTATAGAAAATAAGGGTCTGACGCATAAATACAACGATAATAATAAGCTATACAAACATCTACGAAAATACTACATCATATAAATAACTCCCACCAAGTAACAAACATGAAATAAATACTAGGTCTCACCCCATAAGCCAAAAACTGTGACCTATGAGATTCCACCATAAATATGAGTAAATAAATAGCTGCCGGCTAACAAAGGTCCGGACTCAGAAAACATAATAAATAAATAAACGTAGCGGAAGCATAAAAGTCATAACATCTGATAAGGAAATAAAACATGTCTCTGATATCTAGGGAACTATATCATAAACTAAGTCTGCACGGGCTCCTCGTGTGCTCCGACATCCTGCTCTGTCTGCTCCTCTAAAAGGTGGGAAAAACATAGGGTGAGCACTGGGAAGTGACTCAGTAGAGGAAGTCGCCCCGGGTTTAATGAAGACCACAAAAGCTGATTCAAAGCACAATGGTCCCAGAATTGATCACAAGTGGAGACAGAAGCTGTGACAGCACTTCTGGAGCAGCAGTCAGTGAAGTGGCAATATCTGGAGCTACACTTGGTGGAATCTCATGATCTTGGTGGCTATGGAAAGCTAAGACAATGACCCACATTTTGTATTCAGAGCTCGGGGGCAATGGAGATCATTAAGAGGGTCAGAATCGCGATGCAAAGTCGCGGGCAGAAGCTGCATAATGCTGAGATGTTATTTTTGTAATATTTAGCTCAAGTGTCCAATTTACCCTTGCATGATATGTTTCTAAAAGTTTAGTACAGGAGTTTTTTAGTCATTATGTTACAATTTATGGCTATTAAAAGCCCATCTCAGAATGGGAAAGGGGGAGGGAACACCATATTTTAACATTTCATTTCTTAGTTTTAGGTTTGAGTAGGATTAAGATTATGTAGGGGGAAGAGAAGCTATCTCTTCCCTCCATCTTCAACTTCTATTGCCTCCAACTCTTGTATTTTCTCATCCTTTCATCTTAACATTTATTTCCTATTTTTTCATTATAATTTCTTGACGGTAGGTTAGATTTAATTCCTATTATTGGGTTTTCACTCTTGTATGGAGATTCTTGAGGTTTTTATGTTAATGTGTTCATTCATTTAATTATGCTTCTCTTATTGCTCTTGCTTTATTTTTCCTTTCCTAAAATGCTTGTATGGATTATTATGAGTGTTTAGGTTAGGTGGTTTGATCATGCATTAAATTCTTGATTGGGAATGTCTTTGCATGATTGGGTTAGTTGATTAGGGATTTAATTTCTTGATTGGGAAATTAATTCTTATTTGGCTAGAGAGCATTTAGAGATTGGTTCTTGATTGGGAATTAGGTCTTGCATGATGTTTAGTTCAATTGATGCATTGAATGGTGTGTGGATTGAACATATTCTTGATTGATTGTGATTGTAGGATTATATGGTTGCAATTAGTTGAGTAAATGCTAGTATTTTACATACTTATTTAGACCGCATGTTAGGTGTTTGATGTATTGCTTCATAGAACCAAGGATAGGAAATCCATGCAATTGTTTCACCCA
This sequence comes from Aeschynomene evenia, assembly GCA_013621005.1. Taxonomy (NCBI): domain Eukaryota; kingdom Viridiplantae; phylum Streptophyta; class Magnoliopsida; order Fabales; family Fabaceae; genus Aeschynomene; species Aeschynomene evenia. The sequence goes on along the minus strand of RYYW01000751.1, from coordinate 10,570 downwards.
ATGCTAGGATGTTTTAGTTTATTGTTCTTTACTTGTTTGCTTTCTTTAATTCTCATGTTAATGCTTCCAACCCCCTTTCCATACCAATCTCTACGCCTAGCTTCCTTGTGAGACGACCCGAGTTAGCTACCAAGCTTGTGATTTAGTTAATTCGGTTAAATTCATTTTTATCTTCTAAATTGATCAAAGTGTCGGAGAATTAACGACGGCTCCGACACTTGTCAGTTCACCTTCCTCAAGTGAAGGAGTTGCAGCCGAGGATGCCACCCCTCCCTACAACACTCATCACAAGCTGAAGGCTACAGGGTATTTTAATCTTTCAGAGTTTCAGAGATCTTTCAGAACGTCTTTTAATTATCAGAAATCTTTCAGAGTTAACAGAGATCTTTCAGAGCACCAGAATATCTTTCAGAACATCTTTTAACTTTTACCGAGTGACAGAGTTAATTCATTCAGATCATTTCATCATAATATATATCATATACTCACATAAACAATTTAACACATCATAAAAGCAATACATATACTCAATATAACATATATATCTCATACAATAATTATATATACATCATAGCAATTAAACATACATATAAACGTACTTTATAGCTCATATAATCATATATAAATCATGCATAAATCATATATAACATTTATACAAGTCGTAGAACGCATTAGGGTACATAAAAGGGTAAAAACATGTCAATTTATACTCTTTAACATCATGGAATAAACATAGCACATTCACTTACTTACTCTGACATCATGGAGAATAAATAAATACAACTCTTTATCAAATAAACATGATATACGACTACTTATAAATATTATTCTCAATGCTTCTATACATTTCATGTCATATGATCTCGTTTAGTTTATTATTATTTCTTACTTATACTTTATTCTAGTTTTACTTGTACTTTGTACTCTATGTAAGCTCCAGAACCCTTCTGAGAGAATTAGGCATAATTCTCTTAGAGTTATGAAAGTTTTAATGATAACAAGGTAAGCCATAAGTATAAAAATTTTACTTAAGGTTTTGCTAAAATGTGCGCTAAGTATCTCAGAAAGCTTTAGATTATTGCAATACCATGAGTAAAGACCAAGACAAAGCATCAAGTAGCCTCGAGATCAATTGATAAAATAATAGCGCCAAAGATATCAGAAAGGATGTCTCAGAAGCGCAAAAGGTGAAAACATGTTTCTGAGGAAAGAACACTGTCGCCTCAGAAGACCTTGCAACTAGTAGTTCTCAGAAGGGTCTTCCCTCAGAAGGTTCGCCTCAGAAGTCCGTACAACTCTCAGAAAGTTGGACTCAGAAGCAACCTAGTGTCTGGACTCAAGGGATCGCAAGCAGTCTTAGAAAGCTCGCTACAACAAGCTAAGGAAGTGGGAACACGCGCACTGTGCAGCTCTAATAAGTTCCTCATTTCGCGCTGACTGTAGCAGGGAGCCGTTCCGAAAAGGACACAGCCACATCAGCAAAGAGAAACTTCAAATTTGTGGCTCATTAACACCTATAAATATGAGATCAAATTACAGAGTAAATTGACGAAACTTTAGCGCAAAAAATTCTTAAACAAACTGAGCGAAAACTCTGTCAACTTGAAATAATATTTCAAACTTGAAGTTGTCTCAGAAAGACAATTTTTCAAAAGTTGTTTTTCGAACTTTCCTAAAATCTTCTAGTTCATTATTGGTGTAAATCCTTACCTTGTGTAAGTTATTTGTAGAAGTCTAATAAGTGTAAAACTAGGTTTGTAACTTAGTCTTGGTAGTTGTTTTCGATCAAAACCAACTTTCGAAAAACGCTAAGTCCTTCTTTGTGTGAAGGCAGTTTTAAGTCCTCTGGTGTTTGAGGCAAAGTTCAAAGTCCTTAAGTGATTAAGGCAAGGAAGTCCTCGGTTGTGAGGCAAGGAAGTCCTTAAGTGATTAAGGAAAGGAAGTCCTCTAGTGTTGGAGGCAAGGAAATCCACTTCGGGTTGTGAAGTGGTGGAGGTCCTTTACTTGGTAAAGGCTTTGTTGTCTGGTAAGGCACTTTAAGAAGAATATCCAAGAACTCTCAACTGAAGGTTGAGAACTGGAGTAGGTTGGTTATAACTGAACCAGTATAAAATTCTTTGTGTTGAGCTTTTCTCCCTTACTCTTTACTTGCATAAATCTTTGAGAAAAACTCTACCACGATTTTAATTAAGAGGTCTCGTGAAAACTTTATTGATTATTATCAGAAAGCTTTTAAGAAACTCTAACTTAAAGTCATTTTCTTAAAACTGCTCAGAAAGGAACTTTCTCAGAAAGACTAAGTTCTCAGAAACTTAATCTTCTCAGAAAGCAATTTCCGCTGCAAACTCTTAAATCTACCTTCTGAGTAAAAACAGCTTTCTAAGTAAAAGTTTTAAGAAGTAATTTTTAAAACTTGCACGATTCAACCCCCCTTTCTCGTGCACACATACACTTTCAATTGGTATCAGAGCTCGGTCCTTAAGGGGTTGAGCACTTCGCAGTGTCAAGGAAAAAGATCCACGAAGGGAAATATGGATTCACCAGCTGCATTCATATCAGATGGGGCTTCAATAAACAGACCTCCGATGTTTCTCGGAGACAGCTTCGACTACTGGCGTGACAGGATGACGCTATTCATCAAGCACACCAGTCTGGACTTATGGGATAGGATCGAGAATGGAGACTATCAGCCTCTGCAGACAATTACAGAGGAGGCTGTAGTTGCAACAGACGCTGAGCCAGGAGTGGCACCTCCAGCACTCAAAACCTATGCAAGACGAGTCCCTAAGAACGAATGGACTCAAGAAATGAAGGAGAAGATACAACTCAACTTCAAAGCCAAGTATATTCTCCTCTGTGCTTTACCCAAGGTAGAATATGACAAAATTGTGTCATGTGATACTGCACAAGAGATTTGGGAAAGACTTCATATGCTGCACGAAGGTAATGACGAAGTCAAGGAAACGAAAATCTCAATGCTCGTACACAAATACGAGTCCTTTAGCATGCAGCCTGAGGAAACTATTGACAGCATGTCAATAAGATTTCTCCATATCATCAACCAGCTGAAAGTCTTGGGAAAGACTTATTCAAACGCTGAGATGGTAAGAAAAATCCTCAGAAGCCTTTCTGCAAAATGGCGTCCTAAGGTCACAGCAATCCAGGAAGCCAAGGATCTAAACCAGCTGGGTTTGGATGTACTATTTGGCTCGCTCAGAACGCATGAGATCGAACTGGAAGGGTTGCTCGGAGGACCATCCGCTTCCTCCAGACCTCAGAAGGGACTGGCTCTGAACAGTCAAGTTAGAAAGTCTTCCAAAGCTTTCAAAGCGGAAGAAGCTTCTGAGTCTGACAATGATGAAGGCTCAGAATCTGACGACGACGACATCTCTCTCCTAGTAAAGAAAATGAAGAAAGCCTGGAGAAAGAGACCAAACAAAGGCAAGGAATTCACTCCTAAGAAAGGAAAGTCAAAGCCTTCAGATGCCACATGCTTTGGATGTGGAGAAAAAGGCCACTTCAAGACGGAGTGTCCACAAAACAAAGGGAAGAAGAAATTCATCCCAGAAGGAAAAAGAAGGCAATGGCTGCAACCTGGAGTGATTCAGAAGAGGAAGCTTCTGAAGCAGCAAGTGAGGAAGAAGAAGCTAATGTTTGCTTCATGGCAGGAACTGACTACATTCTGGAAACAGAATCTGAGTCAGAAGAGGTACAAAATTTTCCTCCTCTTTCATATTCATACGATGAACTCTCAGAACTTTATTATGATCTTCTGAAAGACTCAAATGAGTTAGCTAACAGTTTCAGCGATCTCAAAAAATCTTTTAAAAATTTAGAAGCTGAAAATGTAAAACTAACTCAAGAAGTTCAGAACCTAAGGCTTGAGAGAAACGACTTCAAAGGTAGATACCTCGAAAGTCATGACCTGTATCAAGCATTAGAAAATTTGTCTTCAATCACAGTAGAGAAGGCTGAAAAGGCCATGATCGAACTGCAAAAGACAAATGAACTTCTAACCTCTGACTTAGTTAAGATGGTAAATGGTGAAAAGATGCTAAGTATTTTGCTTGGAGGTCAAAGACCCTATAAAGACAAAAGCGGTCTTGGATATGAAGAAGTCTTTGAACCACATGATCTTGATCCATTCTTAACTAAGTCACCCCGCATGTGCATTGCATGTTTTAAGAGTGGTCATGGTTCTGAAAAATGCCCTATGTTGGAAAAAGGAAAAATCTCTAAGCCTCGGAAGGCTAAGAAGAAAACTCAGAAAGCAAAGCCTTCTAAGAAGACTAACCCCTCTCAGAAGGGTAAAACTTCTCAGAAAGCAAGTGCTTCTGAAAAGGGCAAACAAAAGGTTTCTAATTCTCAAAACCATAACCCTTCTAAGAAAAGAAGGCAAAAGTCCAAGAAAGCTAACAAGCAAGGACCCAACAAAGAATGGGTACCTAAATCTGTTAACTTTGTGACTGCAGGTACATCACCAAGCGCTGCTCCACCACCACGATGAGCAGTGGTACCTTGACAGTGGCTGCTCGAGGCACATGACTGGAAGCAAGCACTGGTTCAGAAGCCTCAAGCCCAAGAAAGGCGGAACAGTGCAATTCGGTGATGGCGCTAAGGGAAGAGTCACTGCAATAGGAGATGTTGGTAAGGATTCCTCTCACCAAATCTCAGATGTACTTTTGGTCGATGGCTTAACTCAATCTATTAAGCATTAGTCAATTCTGTGACAAAGGCTTAAAGGTTGAGTTTTATGCCAAGTATTGTCATGTGATTAATCTCACAAATGACAAGATCGTTCTGGAAGGAAAACGTGTTGGTAACATCTATGTTATCCATCTGGATGATCTAAGGGATCAAAACGTGGAGTGCCTTGTCTCTGTCCAAGAAGACAAATGGCTACGACATAAGAAACTTGGTCATGCCCATATGAGACTTCTTTCTGAACTCTCTCAGAAAGGACTTGTAAAGGGCCTTCCAAGCATTAAGTATCAGAAGGATGCAACCTGCGACTTCTGTGAAAGAGGGAAACAGACCAAGGCTTCCTTTCCCAGTAAAAGTGGTATTTCTACTCAGAAACCACTGGAACTACTCCACATGGATCTCTTTGGACCAACCAAAACGGCTTCCCTTTCTAGAAAACGCTATGGTCTTGTCATAGTGGATGATTACTCCAGATTCACTTGGGTTTTCTTTCTAGCCTCTAAGGAAGAAACTTTTGAGAAGTTCAAAGCATTTGCGAAAAGAGTTTCAACAGAAAAGGATTCGCACATTCATACCATAAGATCAATCATGGTGGTGAATTTGAGAATCATGCTTTCGAAAAGTTTTGTGAAAATCTGGGCATTGCTCACAAATTCTCATCTCCCAAAACTCCTCAACAAAATGGAGTGGCTGAGAGAAAGAATCGAAGCCTTCAAGAGATGGCAAGAACAATGCTCTTAGAAAGCGGACTTTCAAAAGGTTTCTGGGCTGAAGCAGTTAACACTTCATGCCACATTCAGAATCGAGTCTTTCTGAGACCAATTCTGAAAAAGACTCCTTACGAGCTATGGAAGAATAAAATACCAAACATTCCTTATTTCCATGTATTTGGTTCTTCTTGTTCTATTCTCAACACAAAGGACAAACTCTCTAAGTTTGATCCTAAGTCCGATGATGGATGCTTCCTAGGATACTCCTCAGTCTCTAAAGCTTACAGAGTATATAACAAAAGAAGTAAATGTGTTGAAGAGACAATTCATATTAAGTTCAAAGAACTTAGTAAGGACATGTCTCAGAAAGATGCAGACTTAGAAGATGAGTTTGAGAAACTCAACATCTCCTCTGAGAAAGCCAAAAAGAAAATTCTTATAGATGATGAGACTGATTTCCAACCCATGGAACAACCATCTCCATCTAAAGAAAAATCTAGTAGCCTCATCGAAGCTCCAGAACCTAGAGAATCTACTTCTCCAAATGCAATGGAACTTAGATTCTCAGAAGGTCAAGCTTCTGATGACTCAGAAAGAGAACCTTCTGTGTCTCCTTCTCAGAACCCTACTCGTAAAGGATTAGAGGTTCAAGAGACTTGAAGAACGTCTCTCAGAATGAAGTCTTGGGTGATCCAGAATGTGGCGTAAGAACCAGAAGGAACTACACAAATCTTGCTATGGTTTCTGAACTTGAACCAGACTCCATAGAAGAGGCGTTAGATAATCCTAGCTGGGTAAATGCCATGCAGGATGAACTTGACCAATTCGAGAGAAATCAAGTTTGGAAACTAACTCAGAAACCCAAAGGCAAGAGTGTCATTGGGACTAAATGGGTGTTTCGAAACAAACTTGATGAAAACGGTCAAGTCGTGAGAAACAAGGCCAGATTGGTTGCTCAAGGGTACAACCAACAAGAAGGGATAGACTACGATGAAACTTTTGCTCCAGTCGCAAGATTGGAAGCTATCAGAATGTTGCTAGCTTTTGCTGCACACAAAGGTTTCAAACTCTATCAGATGGACGTTAAGTCTGCCTTCTTGAATGGATACCTTTCTGAGGAAGTTTATGTAAAACAACCTCCTGGTTTTGTGAATGATGCATTCCCGGATCACGTATTTAAGCTTACAAAGGCTCTCTATGGTCTGAAACAAGCTCCAAGAGCTTGGTACGATAGATTGAGCTCTTTCCTGCTTAAAAACGGATTCTCAAGAGGGAAAGTGGACACAACTCTCTTTACACTCTCAGAAGACTCTGGCTTCTTGATTGTCCAGATTTATGTTGATGACATAATATTTGGCGCAACCAATGAATGCCTTTGCAAAGAATTCTCCAAGCTTATGCAAGGTGAATTCGAGATGAGCATGATGGGAGAATTAAAATTCTTCCTAGGATTGCAAATCAAGCAAGAGTCAGAAGGGACAGTTATCCACCAAGAAAAGTATACCAAAGAACTTCTGAGGAAGTTTCTGATGGATAAGGCCAAACCCATGAGCACTCCCATGCATCCCTCTCAAGTAATTGACTTGGATGAAGATGGTGAGAAAGTCTCAGAAAGCAACTATCGAGGGATGATTGGCTCACTTCTCTACTTAACTGCCTCCAGACCAGATATTCAACTTAGTGTTGGGATCTGTGCTAAGATTCCAGTCTAAGCTAAGCAATCACATTTAACTGCGGTTAAACGAAATTCTACGATATTTAAGTGGAACTACTAATCTTGGTCTTTGGTACGAGAAAGGATGTTCTTCTGATGTTGTAGGATATTGTGATGCTGACTACGCTAGAGATAGGATCGATCGCAAAAGCACAAGTGGCTGCTGCTGCTTCTTTGGAAAGTGCTTGATCACTTGGTCTTGCAAGAAGCAAAATACAATCGCCTTATCAACTGCTGAAGCTGAATATGTGTCTGCTGCAAACTGCTGTTCTCAGATGCTCTGGATTAAGAATCAGCTACTTGATTATCAATTAAGGTACACCAAAATTCCTATCCTTTGTGATAATACAAGTGCTATCAACTTAGCTAAGAACCCTATTCAGCATTCTCGATCCAAGCACATTGATATAAAACATCATTTTATTCGGGATCATGTGCAAAAAGGCGACATTGAACTCAAATTTGTGAATACTGAGGATCAAATCTCAGATATATTTTACAAAGCCTTTACCCGAGGATGGTTCAATGTTCTGAAAGGACTTCTTAATCTAAGACGTTTCTAAGTACTTTGAAATTAAAATTTTTTAGAAACCCCCCCCCTTAGTCCTAGTTTAGACTCTGAGACAAACAATAGAACTAAGCTTCTGAGCTAGAAGTAGGAAAAACACAGAAAACTCTATCTGAGAAAATTTGTTCTCAGAAGACTCATCCCTCAGAAAGGAGATCTTCTGAAACATTTCTCAGAAGGACCACTTCTCTCAGAATGGTACCTTCCGAGAAACAAGTTACCAACGGTAACTTTTGGATAAGCGTCAGAAACGGCTAGTTACAAGCCAGTTCTATAAATACTCATGCAATTGTTCCATTTGAGCACTTTGCGCTTAAAACTTACCAAAACTCTGCTAAATCCTCTCCTCGCTTTCCAATCTTCATCTGTTTCATCTCTCATCCTCTCTCTCTCTCTCTGCTATCTCTGCTCTCATATCTTCTCTATCTCCCTTCATCTCATTCCAAACTCAAACTTTTTCTTCCAAATGGCCTCCTCTGGAGAAATTAAGGGATTAATGAGAAACAAACCTTAATGAGGTATCAGAAGACATCCTCTACGAGGATGAGAAGATGCAATCCCTATTTCACAAGACTTATCTCCACGGAATCTAGCCATGGGAAGGGTATTGCCTCTCAATGTCTACAACCAGGTGGACGAACTTCAGCTCACATTCCTTAAGCAACCTGGATGGCCAGCCATGATGAGCTCCGAGGACGTATGCTACCCAAATGTGGTAGGGCCTTCTACTCGCAAATCGAAAGGTTCACCAACAAAGGGGTCAAGAGCACGATTGCTGATCAACAAATCCGCTTCTCCTTCTCTGACATCAACAAAATTTTCAAGACCTTGAATGGTGGTGCTATCATCGCTGATAACCCAGAATGGGTCAAGGAGGTAGATGACTCAGAAGAAGAAGTGGTGACACTTCTGACTGGTAGCAACAGTCTACCACTCAAGGGCGTAAAGGTGCCTCATCTTACGCAAGAGGCCAGAATCATCTTCTCAGTTGTCCAGCATACCCTTCTCCCTCGGATTGGAGACATGGGGAACGTCACCACCATGGATGCATGCCTACTGTACCACCTGCTGAAGAAGGAAAGAATAGATTTTGGAAGGATGGTGCTCAACTACATGATGCACCAAGCTCATCTAAGAGGGCTCTCACAAGTCTACCTTACGGAAGCCTTCTGACCAAAATCCTCAAACCATCTCTCCTTCCCACTTGAAAGACTACGGTATGTCTTCAACCACAGCAAATTCACAATGGTCACCTTCAACAACATCAAGAAGAAGAAGGAGGAAGCGAAGCCTTCTAAGGGAGCTGCTGGTCCCAAACAGCCCTCTAAGGCTGAAAAAGGAAAGGAAAAGGTTTCCGATCCTTCAGAGAAGAAGAAGAAGAAGCAAAAGATGACTCATCCTTCTCCAACAAGGGTGACAAGGAGTATGGCTTCTGAGGAAGCTCAGAAGACTCCTCAGAAGGAACCTGAGGTTGTTGAGGCTGCTGAAGACTCAGAAGAAACAACTTCTGAGCAACCCCTGACCAGAAAGAGGAAAACACCTCCAACTCTCCAAGTCCCAGACGTGCCACCAGAAGGGAAAAAGAAACGTGGTCGTTTGGTAAAAGCTTACTCTAAAACTCCACCTTCCTTTCTTAAATCTTCTTATACTTCAATTCCTGTTTCTGATTATGTTTCTGGTTTTAAACCCACCAAATTTAAAACTAAACTCCTGCATTCCTTGAATTATCAGGGAAAGTCTCACAAAGGAGTGGGGATAAAAACCACTAAGAAACAGAGCCCGCCGAAGCCGACGGGTAAAGACATTGTAGCAGTTGCTGCTGCTGCTGCCACTACCACTACTACTGCTGCTGCTGTTGAAGAAGAAGCAGAAGCTTCTCATCACTCCTCCCCCTCTGGGAATGTCTCTCCTCCCAGAGAAGACGTTCAGGGCATGGAGGAAATGTTGTTGATTCCTCTTCTGAGGAAGGAGATGCGGCAAGCTTCCGCATTGAGCATCGCACTCCAGATGCTGGAAGCTCCAAGAAAGAGCCCCAGAAGAAGCCATCTGAGGTTTCTATGGTGGAACTTTCTGAGGCAACCACAACTGAGGTTGCTACTGTGAATGCTGAGTCATTGGCTCAGACGATGCTTGATGTCCAGAAGGAACTGGATCAACCTTCTGAGACTCCAGAAGCTGCTCAGATGCAACCACAACAACAACTACAGCATGAGAAGCCTTACTTGAACCAACTTCTGAGGTTGGTCCCCTCTCTTCTGAGATCCCTCCGGAACATGAGGAAACTCATGTCTCAACACATGAAGTAGTGCCAGGGACCACCAGCACTGGGCTCAGCTCAGAGGTGGGCGCTGACGCTACCATGGCTGCCGGAGTTGCAGCAGTTGAGGCATTTGTTGCCCACAGTTCCTTAGAAGGAACTCTATCTGAGAAGGACTCTCAGAAGGAACCAGAGGTTCCTCCTCTAGATCTAACAGAAGTTCCTCCTCCATCCTTCGATCAACAAGGTCCTACCTTCTCGATTACGGACTCGATGATTAGTTCCGGCTTTCAGCTGGGAAGAATGGTAGTCACCCACCCTCTGTGCAATTTCGGCCTTTCTTTGGTCGAACTGAGAAGTTGAAGGGCATTGAAGCCATACATAGCCAGATCTCAACTTTCAACCTCTCCGAAGATGCTCAGACTTCTGGTGCAATGGAGCAACCATCAGATCCACAACCTTCTGATCTAGACCTTGCTCTAGTTTCTGAGGACACTCAGAGGCAGCCTTCTATTGAACTCGCTGCTATGAAGACGAAGCTGTCCAAGAAGAAGAACTTCCTGATATCAAAGAGGGATATCATCGATGATGTACTTGAGGCTGAAGTCTCTCGTCCT
>RYYW01000750.1:0-20951 GCA_013621005.1 Aeschynomene evenia | reverse complement strand
AATTAGCCTATTTGGTCCTAATTGAGTGTATTGAGCTTCATTTGGTCTTACTTTGGTCAATGGCTCCATTTTAGTCACTAAAGGTTTAGATAAACAAAGGATGATGAAATGAGCCTATTTGTGGTCCTAATTGAGTGTATTGAGCTTCATTTGGTCTTACTTTGGTCAATGGCTCCATTTTAGTCACTAGGATGTTGTAGATAACCAAAGGATGATGTAATGAGCCTATTTTGGTCCTAATTGAGTGTATTGAGCTTCATTTGGTCTTACTTTGGTCAATGGCTCCATTTTAGTCACTAGGATGTTGTAGCAAAGGATGATGTAATGAGCCTATTTTGGTCCTAATTGAGTGTATTGAGCTTCATTTTGTCTTAATGGGCTCATTTTAGTCATAGGAAGGTTTAGATAAACAAAGGATGATGTAATGAGCCTATTTTGGTCCTAATTGAGTGTATTGAGCTTCATTTGGTCTTACTTTGGTCAATGGCTCCATTTTAGTCACTAGGATGTTGTAGATAACAAAGGATGATGTAATGAGCCTATTTTGGTCTAATTGAGTGTATTGAGCTTCATTTGGTCTTACTTTGTCAAGGCTCCATTTAGTCACTAGGAAGGTTAGATAAACAAAGGATGATGTAATGAGCCTATTTTGGTCCTAATTGAGTGTATTGAGCTTCATTTTGTCTTACTTTGGTCAATGGCTCCATTTTAGTCACTAGGAAGGTTTAGATAAACAAAGGATGATGTAATGAGCCTATTTTTGGTCCTAATTGACTGTATTGAGCTTCATTTGGTCTTACTTTGGTCAATGGCTCCATTTTAGTCACTAGGATGTTGTAGATAACAAAGGATGATGTAATGAGCCTATTTTGGTCCTAATTGAGTGTATTGAGCTTCATTTGGTCTTACTTGGTCAATGGCTCCATTTTAGTCACTAGGATGTTGTAGATAACCAAAGGATGATGTAATGAGCTTTTTGGTCTATTGAGTGTATTGCTTCATTTGTCTTACTCTGGTCAATGGCTCCATTTTAGTCAGTAGGAAGGTTTAGATAAACAAAGGATGATGTAATGAGCCTATTTTGGTCCTAATTGAGTGTATTGAGCTTCATTTGGTCTTACTTTGGTCAATGGCTCCATTTTAGTCACTAGGATGTTGTAGATAACCAAAGGATGATGTAATGAGCCTATTTTGGTCCTAATTGAGTGTATTGAGCTTCATTGGTCTTACTTTGGTCAATGGCTCCATTTTAGTCACTAGGAAGGTTTAGATAAACAAAGGATGATGTAATGAGCCTATTTTGGTCCTAATTTAGTTTATTGAGATTTGGTCTTAATTTGGTCAATGGCTCATTTTAGTCACTAGGATGTTGTAGATAACAAAGGATGATGTAATGAGCCTTTTGGTCCTAATTGAGTGTATTGAGCTTCATTTGGTCTTACTTTGGTCAATGGCTCCATTTTAGTCACTAGGATGTTGTAGATAACCAAAGGATGATGTAATGAGCCTATTTTGGTCTAATTGAGTGTATTGAGCTTCATTTGGTCTTACTTGGTCAAAGGCTCCATTTAGTCACTAGGAAGGTTAGATAAACAAAGGATGATGTAATGAGCTTATTTTGGTCCTAATTGAGTGTATTGAGCTTCATTTGGTCTTACTTTGGTCAATGGGTCCATTTTAGTCACTAGGATGTTGTAGATACCAAAGGATGATGTAATGAGCCTATTTTGGTGCTAATTAAGTGTATTGAGCTTCATTTTGTCTTACTTGGTCAATGGCTCCATTTTAGTCACTAGGAAGGTTTAGATAAAAAAAGGATGATGTAATGAGCCTATTTGGTCCTAATTGAGTGTATTGAGCTTCATTTGGTCTTACTTTGGTGCTCCATTTTAGTCACTAGGATGTTGTAGATAACCAAAGGATGATGTAATGAGCCTATTTTGGTCCTAATTGAGTGTATTGACCTTCATTTGTCTTACTTTGGACAATAGCTCCATTTTAGTCACTAGGAACGTTTAGATAAACAAAGGATGATGTAATGAGCCTATTTTGGTCCTAATTGAGTGTATTGAGCTTCATTTGGTCTTACTTTGGTCAATGGCTCCATTTTAGTCACTAGGATGTTTAGATAACCAAAGGATGATGTAATGAGCCTATTTTGGTCCTAATTGAGTGTATTGCTTCATTTGGTCTTACTTTGGTCAATGGCTCCATTTTAGTCACTAAGATGTTGTAGATAACCAAAGGATGATGTAATGAGCCTATTTTGGTCCTAATTGAGTGTATTGAGCTTCATTTGGTCTTACTTTGGTCAATGGCTCCATTTTAGTCACTAGGATGTTGTAATAACCAAAGGATGATGTAATGAGCCTATTTTGGTCTTAATTGAGTGTATTGACCTTCATTTGGTCTTACTTTGTCAATGGCTCCATTTAGTCACTAGGATGTTGTAGATAACAAAGGATGATGTAATGAGCCTATTTTGGTCCTAATTGAGTGTATTGAGCTTCATTTGGTTACTTTGGTCAATGGCTCCATTTTAGTCACTAGGATGTTGTAGATAACCAAAGGATGATGTAATGCCTATTTTGGTCCTAATTGAGTGTATTGCTTCATTTCTTACTTTGGACAATGGCTCCATTTTAGTCACTAGGAAGGTTTAGATCAAAGGATGATGTAATGAGCCTATTTTGGTCCTAATTGAGTGTATTGAGCTTCATTTGGTCTTACTTTGGTCAATGGCTCCATTTTAGTCACTAGGATGTTTAGATAACCAAAGGATGATGTAATGAGCCTATTTTGGTCCTAATTGAGTGTATTGAGCTTCATTTGGTCTTACTTTGGTCAATGGCTCCATTTTAGTCACTAGGATGTTTTAGATAACCAAAGGATGATGTAATGAGCCTATTTTGGTCCTAATTGAGTGTATTGAGCTTCATTTGGTCTTACTTTGGTCAATGGCTCCATTTTAGTCACTAGGATGTTGTAGATAACCAAAGGATGATGTAATGAGCCTATTTTGGTCCTAATTGAGTGTATTGACCTTCATTTGGTCTTACTTTGGTCAATGGCTCCATTTTAGTCACTAGGATGTTGTAGATAACAAAGGATGATGTAATGAGCCTATTTTGGTCCTAATTGAGTGTATTGACCTTCATTTGGTCTTACTTTGGTCAATGGCTCCATTTTAGTCACTAGGATGTTTAGATAAAAAGGATGATGTAATGAGCCTATTTTGGTCCTAATTGAGTGTATTGAGCTTCATTTGGTCTTACTTTGGTCAATGGCTCCATTTTAGTCTAGGATGTTGTAGATAACAAAGGATGATGTAATGAGCCTATTTTGGTCCTAATTGAGTGTATTGAGCTTCATTTGGTCTTACTTTGTCAATGGCTCCATTTTAGTCACTAGGATGTTGTAGATAACAAAGGATGATGTAATGAGCCTATTTTGGTCTAATTGAGTGTATTGACCTTCATTTGGTCTTACTTTGTCAATGGCTCCATTTAGTCACTAGGATGTTGTAGATAACTAAAGGATGATGTAATGAGCCTATTTTGGTCCTAATTGAGTGTATTGACCTTCATTTGTCTTACTTTGGACAATAGCTCCATTTTAGTCACTAGGAACGTTTAGATAAACAAAGGATGATGTAATGAGCCTATTTTGGTCCTAATTGAGTGTATTGAGCTTCATTTGGTCTTACTTTGGTCAATGGCTCCATTTTAGTCACTAGGATGTCTTAGATAACCAAAGGATGATGTAATGAGCCTATTTTGGTCCTAATTGAGTGTATTGACCTTCATTTGGTCCTACTTTGGTCAATGGCTCCATTTTAGTCACTAAGATGTTGTAGATAACCAAAGGATGATGTAATAAGCCTATTTTGGTCCTAATTGAGTGTATTGAGCTTCATTTGGTCTTACTTGGTCAATGGCTCCATTTTAGTCACTAGGATGTTGTAATAACCAAAGGATGATGTAATGAGCCTATTTTGGTCTTAATTGAGTGTATTGACCTTCATTTGGTCTTACTTTGATCAATGGCTCCATTTAGTCACTAGGATGTTGTAGATAACAAAGGATGATGTAATGAGCCTATTTTGGTCCTAATTGAGTGTATTGACCTTCATTTGTCTTACTTTGGACAATAGCTCCATTTTAGTCACTAGGAACGTTTAGATAAACAAAGGATGATGTAATGAGCCTATTTTGGTCCTAATTGAGTGTATTGAGCTTCATTTGGTCTTACTTTGGTCAATGGCTCCATTTTAGTCACTAGGATGTTTAGATAACCAAAGGATGATGTAATGAGCCTATTTTGGTCCTAATTGAGTGTATTGAGCTTCATTTGGTCTCAATGGCTCCATTTTAGTCACTAGATCCCTATTTTGGTCTAATTGAGTGGTCTTACTTTGGTCAATGGCTCCATTTTAGTCACTAGGATGTTGTAGATAACCAAAGGATGATGTAATGAGCCTATTTTGGTCTAATTGAGTGTTTTGACCTTCATTTGGTCTTACTTTGGTCAATGGCTCCATTTTAGTCACTAGGATGTTTAGATAAACAAAGGATGATGTAATGAGCCTATTTTGGTCCTAATTGAGTGTATTGAGCTTCATTTGGTCTTACTTTGTCAATGGCTCCATTTTAGTCACTAGGATGTTGTAGATAACAAAGGATGATGTAATGAGCCTATTTTGGTCCTAATTGAGTGTATTGAGCTTCATTTGGTCTTACTTTGGTCAATGCTCCATTTTAGTCACTAGGATGTTGTAGATAACCAAAGGATGATGTAATCTATTTTGGTCCTAATTGAGTGTATTGACCTTCATTTGGTCTTACTTTGGACAATGGCTCCATTTTAGTCACTAGGAATGTTTAGATAAAAAAGGATGATGTAATGAGCCTATTTTGGTCCTAATTGAGTGTATTGAGTGGTCTTACTTTGGTCAATGGCTCCATTTTAGTCACTAGGATGTTTAGATAACCAAAGGATGATGTAATGAGCCTATTTTGGTCCTAATTGAGTGTATTGAGCTTCATTTGGTCTTACTTTGGTCAATGGCTCCATTTTAGTCACTAGGATGTTTAGATAACCAAAGGATGATGTAATGAGCCTATTTTGGTCCTAATTGAGTGTATTGAGCTTCATTTGGTCTTACTTTGGTCAATGGCTCCATTTTAGTCACTAGGATGTTGTAGATAACCAAAGGATGATGTAATGAGCCTATTTTGGTCCTAATTGAGTGTATTGACCTTCATTTGGTCTTACTTTGGTCAATGGCTCCATTTTAGTCACTAGGATGTTAGATAACCAAAGGATGATGTAATGAGCCTATTTTGGTCCTAATTGAGTGTATTGACCTTCATTTGGTCTTACTTTGGTCAATGGCTCCATTTTAGTCACTAGGATGTTGTAGATAACAAAGGATGATGTAATGAGCCTATTTTGGTCCTAATTGAGTGTATTGAGCTTCATTTGGTCTTACTTTGGTCAATGGCTCCATTTTAGTCACTAGGATGTTGTAGATAACAAAGGATGATGTAATGAGCCTATTTTGGTCCTAATTGAGTGTATTTCATTTGGTCTTACTTTGGTCAATGGCTCCATTTTAGTCACTAGGATGTTGTAGATAACCAAAGGATGATGTAATGAGCCTATTTTGGTCCTAATTGAGTGTATTGAGCTTCATTTGGTCTTACTTTGGTCAATGGCTCCATTTTAGTCACTAGGATGTTTAGATAACCAAAGGATGATGTAATGAGCCTATTTTGGTCCTAATTGAGTGTATTGACCTTCATTTGGTCTTACTTTGGTCAATGGCTCCATTTTAGTCACTAGGATGTTGTAGATAAACAAAGGATGATGTAATGAGCCTATTTTGGTCCTAATTGAGTGTATTGAGCTTCATTTGGTCTTACTTGGTCAATGGCTCCATTTTAGTCACTAGGATGTTGATAACAAAGGATGATGTAATGAGCCTATTTTGGTCTAATTGAGTGTATTGACCTTCATTTGGTCTTACTTTGTCAATGGCTCCATTTAGTCACTAGGATGTTGTAGATAACTAAAGGATGATGTAATGAGCCTATTTTGGTCCTAATTGAGTGTATTGACCTTCATTTTGTCTTACTTTGGACAATAGCTCCATTTTAGTCACTAGGAACGTTTAGATAAACAAAGGATGATGTAATGAGCCTATTTTGGTCCTAATTGAGTGTATTGACCTTCATTTGGTCTTACTTTGGTCAATGGCTCCATTTTAGTCACTAGGATGTTGTAGATAACAAAGGATGATGTAATGAGCCTATTTTGGTCCTAATTGAGTGTATTGAGCTTCATTTGGTCTTACTTTGGTCAATGGCTCCATTTTAGTCACTAGGAAGGTTTAGATAACCAAAGGATGATGTAATGAGCCTATTTTGGTCCTAATTGAGTGTATTGACCTTCATTTTGTCTTACTTTGGTCAATGGCTCCATTTTAGTCACTAGGATGTTGTAGATAACCAAAGGATGATGTAATGAGCCTATTTTGGTCTAATTGAGTGTTTTGAATTTGGTCTTACTTTGGTCAATGGCTCCATTTTAGTCACTAGGAAGGTTTAGATAACAAAGGATGATGTAATGAGCCTATTTTGGTCCTAATTGAGTGTATTGAGCTTCATTTGGTCTTACTTTGTCAATGGCTCCATTTTAGTCACTAGGATGTTTTAGATAACAAAGGATGATGTAATGAGCCTATTTTGGTCCTAATTGAGTGTATTGAGCTTCATTTGGTCTTCTTTGGTCAATGCTCCATTTTAGTCACTCGGATGTTGTAGATAACCAAAGGATGATGTAATGAGCCTATTTTGGTCCTAATTGAGTGTATTGACCTTCATTTGGTCTTACTTTGGTCAATGGCTCCATTTAGTCACTGTTTAGATAAACAAAGGATGATGTAATGAGCCTATTTTGGTCCTAATTGAGTGTATTGACCTTCATTTGGTCTTACTTTGGTCAATGGCTCCATTTTAGTCACTAGGATGTTGTAGATAACCAAAGGATGATGTAATGGCCTATTTTGGTCCTAATTGAGTGTTTTGACCTTCATTTGGTCTTACTTTGGACAATGGCTCCATTTTAGTCACTAGGAATGTTTTAGATAAACAAAGGATGATGTAATGAGCCTATTTTGGTCCTAATTGAGTGTATTGAGCTTCATTTGGTCTTACTTTGGTCAATGGCTCATTTTAGTCACTAGGATGTTGTAGATAACAAAGGATGATGTAATGAGCCTATTTTGGTCCTAATTGAGTGTATTGAGCTTCATTTGGTCTTACTTTGGTCAATGGCTCCATTTTAGTCACTAGGATGTTAGATAACCAAAGGATGATGTAATGAGCCTATTTTGGTCCTAATTGAGTGTATTGAGCTTCATTTGGTCCTACTTTTGGGCTCCATTTTAGTCACTAGGAAGGTTTAGATAACCAAAGGATGATGTAATGAGCCTATTTTGGTCCTAATTGAGTGTATTGACCTTCATTTGGTCTTACTTTGGTCAATGGCTCCATTTTAGTCACTAGGAGGTTTAGATAACCAAAGGATGATGTAATGAGCCTATTTTGGTCCTAATTGAGTGTATTGACCTTCATTTGGTCTTACTTTGGTCAATGGCTCCATTTTAGTCACTAAGATGTTGTAGATAACCAAAGGATGATGTAATGAGCCTATTTTGGTCCTAATTGAGTGTATTGAGCTTCATTTGGTCTTACTTTGGTCAATGGCTCCATTTTAGTCACTAGGATTTGTAGATAACCAAAGGATGATAATGAGCCTATTTTGGTCCTAATTGAGTGTATTGACCTTCATTTGGTCTTACTTTTGTCCATTTTAGTCACTAGGATGTTGTAGATAACAAAGGATGATGTAATGAGCCTATTTTGGTCCTAATTGAGTGTATTGAGCTTCATTTGGTCTTACTTTGGTCAATGGCTCCATTTTAGTCACTAGGAAGGTTTAGATAACCAAAGGATGATGTAATGAGCCTATTTTGGTCCTAATTGAGTGTATTGAGCTTCATTTGGTCTTACTTTGGTCAATGGCTCCATTTTAGTCACTAGGATGTTGTAGATAACCAAAGGATGATGTAATGAGCTATTTTGGTCCTAATTGAGTGTATTGAGCTTCATTTGGTCTTACTTTGGTCAATGGCTCCATTTTAGTCATAGGAAGGTTTAGATAAACAAAGGATGATGTAATGAGCCTATTTTGGTCCTAATTGAGTGTATTGAGCTTCATTTGGTCTTACTTTGGTCAATGGCTCCATTTTAGTCACTAATGAGCCTTCCAGTGGTTACTTTGGTCAATGGCTCCATTTTAGCCAAAGGATGATGTAATGAGCCTATTTTGGTCCTAATTGAGTGTATTGAGCTTCATTTGGTCTTACTTTGGTCAATGGCTCCATTTTAGTCACTAGGATGTTGTAGATAACCAAAGGATGATGTAATGACCCTATTTTGGTCCTAATTGAGTGTATTGATCTTCATTTGGTCTTACTTTGGAAATGGCTCCATTTTAGTCACTAGGAAGGTTTAGATAAAAAGGATGATGTAATGAGCCTATTTTGGTCCTAATTGAGTGTATTGAGCTTCATTTGGTCTTACTTTGGTCAATGGCTCCATTTTAGTCACTAGGATGTTTAGATAACCAAAGGATGATGTAATGAGCCTATTTTGGTCCTAATTGAGTGTATTGAGCTTCATTTGGTCTTACTTTGGTCAATGGCTCCATTTTAGTCACTAGGATGTTTAGATAACCAAAGGATGATGTAATGAGCCTATTTTGGTCCTAATTGAGTGTATTGAGCTTCATTTGGTCTTACTTTGGTCAATGGCTCCATTTTAGTCACTAGGATGTTGTAGATAACCAAAGGATGATGTAATGAGCCTATTTTGGTCCTAATTGAGTGTATTGACCTTCATTTGGTCTTACTTTGGTCAATGGCTCCATTTTAGTCACTAGGATGTTGTAGATTAAAGGATGATGTAATGAGCCTATTTTGGTCCTAATTGAGTGTATTGACCTTCATTTGGTCTTACTTTGGTCAATGGCTCCATTTTAGTCACTAGGATGTTGTAGATAACTAAAGGATGATGTAATGAGCCTATTTTGGTCCTAATTGAGTGTATTGAGCTTCATTTGGTCTTACTTTGGTCAATGGTTCCATTTTAGTCACTAGGATGTTGTAGATAACCAAAGGATGATGTAATGAGCCTATTTTGGTCCTAATGAGTGTATTGCTTCATTTGGTCTTACTTTGGTCAATGGCTCCATTTTAGTCACTAGGAAGGTTTAGATAACCAAAGGATGATGTAATGAGCCTATTTTGGTCCTAATTGAGTGTATTGACCTTCATTTGGTCTTACTTTGGCCAATGGCTCCATTTTAGTCACTAAGATGTTGTAGATAACCAAAGGATGATGTAATAAGCCTATTTTGGTCCTAATTGAGTGTATTAAGCTTCATTTGGTCTTACTTGGTCAATGGCTCCATTTTAGTCACTAGGATGTTGTAATAACCAAAGGATGATGTAATGAGCCTATTTTGGTCTAATTGAGTGTATTGACCTTCATTTGGTCTTACTTTGATCAATGGCTCCATTTTAGTCACTAGGATGTTGTAGATAACAAAGGATGATGTAATGAGCCTATTTTGGTCCTAATTGAGTGTATTGACCTTCATTTGTCTTACTTTGGACAATGGCTCCATTTTAGTCACTAGGAACGTTTAGATAAACAAAGGATGATGTAATGAGCCTATTTTGGTCCTAATTGAGTGTATTGAGCTTCATTTGGTCTTACTTTGGTCAATGGCTCCATTTTAGTCACTAGGGATTTAGATAACCAAAGGATGATGTAATGAGCCTATTTTGGTCCTAATTGAGTGTATTGAGCTTCATTTGGTCTTAGTTTGGTCAATGGCTCCATTTTAGTCACTAGGAAGGTTTAGATAACCAAAGGATGATGTAATGAGCCTATTTTGGTCCTAATTGAGTGTATTGACCTTCATTTTGTCTTACTTTGGTCAATGCTCCATTTTAGTCACTAGGATGTTGTAGATAACCAAAGGATGATGTAATGAGCCTATTTTGGTCTAATTGAGTGTTTTGACCTTCATTTGGTCTTACTTTGGACAATGGCTCCATTTTAGTCACTAGGAAGGTTTAGAAAACAAAGGATGATGTAATGAGCCTATTTTGGTCCTAATTGAGTGTATTGAGCTTCATTTGGTCTTACTTTGTCAATGGCTCCATTTTAGTCACTAGGATGTTGTAGATAACAAAGGATGATGTAATGAGCCTATTTTGGTCCTAATTGAGTGTATTGAGCTTCATTTGGTCTTACTTTGGTCAATGCTCCATTTTAGTCACTAGGATGTTGTAGATAACCAAAGGATGATGTAATGAGCCTTTTGGTCCTAATTGAGTGTATTGACCTTCATTTGGTCTTACTTTGGACAATGGCTCCATTTTAGTCACTAGGAAGGTTTAGATAAACAAAGGATGATGTAATGAGCCTATTTTGGTCCTAATTGAGTGTATTGAGCTTCATTTGGTCTTACTTTGGTCAATGGCTCCATTTTAGTCACTAGGATGTTGTAGATAACAAAGGATGATGTAATGGCCTATTTTGGTCTAATTGAGTGTTTGACCTTCATTTGGTCTTACTTTGGACAATGGCTCCATTTTAGTCACTAGGATGTTTAGATAAACCAAAGGATGATGTAATGAGCCTATTTTGGTCCTAATTGAGTGTATTGAGCTTCATTTGGTCTTACTTTGGTCAATGGCTCCTTTTAGTCACTAGGATGTTGTAGATAACAAAGGATGATGTAATGAGCCTATTTTGGTCCTAATTGAGTGTATTGAGCTTCATTTGTCTTACTTTGGTCAATGGCTCCATTTTAGTCACTAGGATGTTGTAGATAACCAAAGGATGATGTAATGAGCCTATTTTGGACCTAATTGAGTGTATTGAGCTTCATTTGGTCCTACTTTGGTCATGGCTCCATTTTAGTCACTAGGATGTTTAGATAACCAAAGGATGATGTAATGAGCCTATTTTGGTCCTAATTGAGTGTATTGACTTCATTTGGTCTTACTTTGGTCAATGGCTCCATTTTAGTCACTAGGATGTTGTGATAACCAAAGGATGATGTAATGAGGCTATTTTGGTCCTAATTGAGTGTATTGAGCTTCATTTGGTCTTACTTTGGTCAATGGCTCCATTTTAGTCACTAGGAGGTTTAGATAACAAAGGATGATGTAATGAGCCTATTTTGGTCCTAATTGAGTGTATTGAGCTTCATTTGGTCTTACTTTGGTCAATGGCTCCATTTTAGTCACTAGGGATGTTTAGATAAAAAAGGATGATGTAATGAGCCTATTTTGGTCCTAATTGAGTGTATTGAGCTTCATTTGGTCTTACTTTGGTCAATGGCTCCATTTTAGTCACTAGGATGTTGTAGATAACAAAGGATGATGTAATGAGCCTATTTTGGTCCTAATTGAGTGTATTGAGCTTCATTTGGTCTTACTTTGGTCAATGGCTCCATTTTAGTCACTAGGATGTTGTAGATAACCAAAGGATGATGTAATGAGCCTATTTTGGTCCTAATTGAGTGTATTGACCTTCATTTGGTCTTACTTTGCTCCATTTTAGTCACTAGGAGGTTTAGATAAACAAAGGATGATGTAATGAGCCTATTTTGGTCCTAATTGAGTGTATTGTTCATTTGGTCTTTTGGTCAATGGCTCCATTTTAGTCATAGAAGGTTTTAGATAAACAAAGGATGATGTAATGAGCCTATTTTGGTCCTAATTGAGTGTATTGAGCTTCATTTGGTCTTACTTTGGTCAATGGCTCCATTTTAGTCACTAGGAAGGTTTAGATAAACAAAGGATGATGTAATGAGCCTATTTTGGTCCTAATTGAGTGTATTGAGCTTCATTTGGTCTTACTTTGGTCAATGGCTCCATTTTAGTCACTAGGATGTTGTAGATAACCAAAGGATGATGTAATGAGCCTATTTTGGTCCTAATTGAGTGTATTGAGCTTCATTTGGTCTTACTTGGTCAATGGCTCCATTTTAGTCACTAGGAAGGTTGATAACAAAGGATGATGTAATGAGCCTATTTTGGTCCTAATTGAGTGTATTGAGCTTCATTTTTACTTTGGTCAATGGCTCCATTTTAGTCACTAGGATGTTGTAGATAAACAAAGGATGATGTAATGAGCCTATTTTGGTCCTAATTGAGTGTATTGAGCTTCATTTGGTCTTACTTTGGTCAATGGCTCCATTTTAGTCACTAGGATGTTGTAGATAACCAAAGGATGATGTAATGAGCCTATTTTGGTCCTAATTGAGTTATTGAGCTTCATTTGGTCATACTTTGGTCAATGGCTCCATTTTAGTCACTAGGAAGGTTTAGATAAACAAAGGATGATGTAATGAGCCTATTTTGGTCCTAATTGAGTTTATTGAGCTTCATTTGGTCTTACTTTGGTCAATGGCTCCATTTTAGTCACTAGGATGTTGTAGATAACCAAAGGATGATGTAATGAGCCTATTTTGGTCCTAATTGTGTATTGAGCTTCATTTGGTCTTACTTTGGTCAATGGCTCCATTTTAGTCACTAGGATGTTGTAGATAACCAAAGGATGATGTAATGAGCCTATTTTGGTCCTAATTGAGTGTATTGAGCTTCATTTGGTCATACTTTGGTCAATGGCTCCATTTTAGTCTCTAGGAAGGTTTAGATAAACAAAGGATGATGTAATGAGCCTATTTTGGTCCTAATTGAGTTTATATTTGGTCTTACTTTGGTCAATGGCTCCATTTTAGTCACTAGGAAGGTTTAGATAAAGAAAGGATGATGTAATGAGCCTATTTGGTCCTAATTGAGTGTATTGAGCTTCATTTGGTCTTACTTTGGTCAATGGCTCCATTTTAGTCACTAGGAAGGTTTAGATAAACAAAGGATGATGTAATGAGCCTATTTTGGTCCTAATTGAGTGTATTGAGCTTCATTTGGTCTTACTTTGGTCAATGGCTCCATTTTAGTCACTAGGATGTTGTAGATAACCAAAGGATGATGTAATGAGCCTATTTTGGTCTAATTGAGTGTATTGAGCTTCATTTTGTCTTACTCTGGTCAATGGCTCCATTTTAGTCAGTAGGAAGGTTTGATAAACAAAGGATGATGTAATGAGCCTATTTTGGTCCTAATGGAGTGTATTGAGCTTCATTTGTCTTACTTTGGTCAATGGCTCCATTTTAGTCACTAGGATGTTGTAGATAAACAAAGGATGATGTAATGAGCCTATTTTGGTCCTAATTGAGTGTATTGGGCTTCATTTGGTCTTACTTTGGTCAATGGCTCCATTTTAGTCACTAGCATGTTGTAGATAACCAAAGGATGATGTAATGAGCCTATTTTGGTCCTAATTGAGTTATTGAGCTTCATTTGTCTACTTTGGTCAATGGCTCCATTTTAGTCACTAGGAAGGTTTAGATAAACAAAGGATGATGTAATGAGCCTATTTTGGTCCTAATTGAGTTTATTGAGCTTCATTTGGTCTTACTTTGGTCAATGGCTCCATTTTAGTCACTAGGATGTTGTAGATAACCAAAGGATGATGTAATGAGCCTATTTGGTCCTAATTGAGTGTATTGAGCTTCATTTGGTCTTACTTTGGTCAATGGCTCCATTTTAGTCACTAGGATGTTGTAGATAACCAAAGGATGATGTAATGAGCCTATTTTGGTCCTAATTGAGTGTATTGAGCTTCATTTGGTCATACTTTGGTCAATGGCTCCATTTTAGTCTCTAGGAAGGTTTAGATAAACAAAGGATGATGTAATGAGCCTATTTTGGTCCTAATTGAGTTTATTGGTCTTACTTTGGTCAATGGCTCCATTTTAGTCACTAGGAAGTTGAAAGGATGATGTAATGAGCCTATTTGGTCCTAATTGAGTGTATTGAGCTTCATTTGGTCTTACTTTGGTCAATGGCTCCATTTTAGTCACTAGGAAGGTTTAGATAAACAAAGGATGATGTAATGAGCCTATTTTGGTCCTAATTGAGTGTATTGAGCTTCATTTGGTCTTACTTTGGTCAATGGCTCCATTTTAGTCACTAGGATGTTGTAGATAACCAAAGGATGATGTAATGAGCCTATTTTGGTCCTAATTGAGTGTATTGAGCTTCATTTGTCTTACTTTGGTCAATGGCTCCATTTTAGTCAGTAGGAAGGTTTGATAAACAAAGGATGATGTAATGAGCCTATTTTGGTCCTAATGAGTGTATTGAGCTTCATTTGGTCTTACTTTGGTCAATGGCTCCATTTTAGTCACTAGGATGTTGTAGATAAACAAAGGATGATGTAATGAGCCTATTTTGGTCCTAATTGAGTCTTCATTTGGTCTTACTTTGGTCAATGGCTCCATTTTAGTCACTAGGATGTTGTAGATAACCAAAGGATGATGTAATGAGCCTATTTTGGTCCTAATTGAGTTATTGAGCTTCATTTGGTCTAACTTTGGTCAATGGCTCCATTTGTCACTAGGAAGTTAGATAACAAAGGATGATGTAATGAGCCTATTTTGGTCCTAATTGAGTGTATTGAGCTTCATTTGGTCTTACTTTGGTAAATGGCTCCATTTTAGTCACTAGGATGTTGTAGATAACCAAAGGATGATGTAATGAGCCTATTTTGGTCCTAATTGAGTGTATTGAGCTTCATTTGGTCTTACTTTGGTCAATGGCTCCATTTTAGTCACTAGGATGTTGTAGATAACCAAAGGATGATGTAATGAGCCTATTTGGTCCTAATTGAGTGTATTGAGCTTCATTTGGTCATACTTTGGTCAATGGCTCCATTTTAGTCATAGGAAGGTTTAGATAAACAAAGGATGATGTAATGAGCCTATTTTGGTCCTAATTGAGTTTATATTTGGTCTTACTTTGGTCAATGGCTCCATTTTAGTCACTAGGAAGGTTTAAATAAAGAAAGGATGATGTAATGAGCCTATTTGGTCCTAATAGAGTGTATTGAGCTTCATTTGGTCTTACTTTGGTCAATGGCTCCATTTTAGTCACTAGGAAGGTTTAGATAAACAAAGGATGATGTAATGAGCCTATTTTGGTCCTAATTGAGTGTATTGAGCTTCATTTGGTCTTACTTTGGTCAATGGCTCCATTTTAGTCACTAGGATTTGTAGATAACCAAAGGATGATGTAATGAGCCTATTTTGGTAATTGAGTGTATTGAGCTTCATTTGGTCTACTTTGGTCAATGGCTCCATTTTAGTCACTAGGAAGGTTTAGATAAACAAAGGATGATGTAATGAGCCTATTTTGGTCCTAATTGAGTGTATTGAGCTTCATTTGGTCTTACTTTGGTCAATGGCTCCATTTTAGTCACTAGGATGTTGTAGATAACCAAAAGGATGATGTAATGAGCCTATTTTGGTCCTAATTGAGTGTATTGAGCTTCATTTGTCTTACTTGGTCAATGGCTCCATTTTAGTCTAGGAAGGTTTGATAAACAAAGGATGATGTAATGAGCCTATTTTGGTCCTAATGGAGTGTATTGAGCTTCATTTGGTCTTACTTTGGTCAATGGCTCCATTTTAGTCACTAGGATGTTGTAGATAACAAAGGATGATGTAATGAGCCTATTTTGGTCCTAATTGAGTGTATTGAGCTTCATTTGGTCTTACTTTGGTCAATGGCTCCATTTTAGTCACTAGGTTGTAGAGGATGATGTAATGAGCCTATTTTGGTCCTAATTGAGTTATTGAGCTTCATTTGGTCATACTTTGGTCAATGGCTCCATTTTAGTCACTAGGAAGGTTTAGATAAACAAAGGATGATGTAATGAGCCTATTTGGTCCTAATTGAGTTTATTGAGCTTCATTTGGTCTTACTTTGGTCATGGCTCCATTTTAGTCACTAGGAGTAGATAACCAAAGGATGATGTAATGAGCCTATTTTGGTCCTAATTGAGTGTATTGAGCTTCATTTGGTCTTACTTTGGTCAATGGCTCCATTTTAGTCACTAGGATGTTGTAGATAACCAAAGGATGATGTAATGAGCCTATTTTGGTCCTAATTGAGTGTATTGAGCTTCATTTGGTCATACTTTGGTCAATGGCTCCATTTTAGTCACTAGGAAGGTTTAGATAAACAAAGGATGATGTAATGAGCCTATTTTGGTCCTAATTGAGTTTATATTTGGTCTTACTTTGGTCAATGGCCATTTTAGTCACTAGGAAGGTTTAATAAAGAAAGGATGAGTAATGAGCCTATTTGGTCCTAATGAGTGTATTGAGCTTCATTTGGTCTTACTTTGGTCAATGGCTCCATTTTAGTCACTAGGAAGTTTAGATAAACAAAGGATGATGTAATGAGCCTATTTTGGTCCTAATTGAGTGTATTGAGCTTCATTTGGTCTTACTTTGGTCAATGGCTCCATTTTAGTCACTAGGATGTTGTAGATAACCAAAGGATGATGTAATGAGCCTATTTTGGTCCTAATTGAGTGTATTGAGCTTCATTTGGTCTTTCTGGTCAATGGCTCCATTTTAGTCAGTAGGAAGGTTTAGATAAACAAAGGATGATGTAATGAGCCTATTTTGGTCCTAATTGAGTGTATTGAGCTTCATTTGGTCTTACTTTGGTCAATGGCTCCATTTTAGTCACTAGGATGTTGTAGATAACCAAAGGATGATGTAATGAGCCTATTTTGGTCCTAATTGAGTGTATTGAGCTTCATTTGGTCTTACTTTGGTCAATGGCTCCATTTTAGTCACTAGGATGTTGTAGATAACCAAAGGATGATGTAATGAGCCTATTTTGGTCCTAATTGAGTGTATTGAGCTTCATTTGGTCATACTTTGGTCAATGGCTCCATTTTAGTCACTAGGAAGGTTTAGATAAACAAAGGATGATGTAATGAGCCTATTTTGGTCCTAATTGAGTGTATTGAGCTTCATTTGGTCTTACTTTGGTCAATGGCTCCATTTTAGTCACTAGGATGTTGTAGATAACCAAAGGATGATGT
Source organism: Aeschynomene evenia (assembly GCA_013621005.1). NCBI lineage: Eukaryota > Viridiplantae > Streptophyta > Magnoliopsida > Fabales > Fabaceae > Aeschynomene > Aeschynomene evenia. The sequence goes on along the minus strand of RYYW01000750.1, from coordinate 3,840 downwards.
ATGAGCCTATTTTGGTCTAATTGAGTGTATTGAGCTTCATTTGTCTTACTTGGTCAATGGCTCCATTTTAGTCTAGGAAGGTTTAGATAAAAAGGATGATGTAATGAGCCTATTTTGGTCCTAATGAGTGTATTGAGCTTCATTTGGTCTTACTTTGGTCAATGGCTCCATTTTAGTCACTAGGATGTTGTAGATAAACAAAGGATGATGTAATGAGCCTATTTTGGTCCTAATGAGTGTGGCTTCATTTGGTCTTACTTTGGTCAATGGCTCCATTTTAGTCACTAGGATGTTGTAGATAACCAAAGGATGATGTAATGAGCCTATTTTGGTCCTAATTGAGTGTATTGAGCTTCATTTTACTTTGGTCAATGGCTCCATTTTAGTCACTAGGAAGGTTTAGATAAACAAAGGATGATGTAATGAGCCTATTTTGGTCCTAATGAGTTTATTGAGCTTCATTTGGTCTTACTTTGGTCAATGGCTCCATTTTAGTCACTAGGATGTTGTAGATAACAAAGGATGATGTAATGAGCCTATTTTGGTCCTAATTGAGTGTATTGAGCTTCATTTGGTCTTACTTTGGTCAATGGCTCCATTTTAGTCACTAGGATGTTGTAGATAACCAAAGGATGATGTAATGAGCCTATTTTGGTCCTAATTGAGTGTATTGAGCTTCATTTGGTCATACTTTGGTCAATGGCTCCATTTTAGTCTCTAGGAAGGTTTAGATAAACAAAGGATGATGTAATGAGCCTATTTTGGTCCTAATTGAGTTATATTTGGTCTTACTTTGGTCAATGGCTCCATTTTAGTCACTAGGAAGGTTTAGATAAAAAAGGATGATGTAATGAGCCTATTTGGTCCTAATGAGTGTATTGAGCTTCATTTGGTCTTACTTTGGTCAATGGCTCCATTTTAGTCACTAGGAAGGTTTAGATAAACAAAGGATGATGTAATGAGCCTATTTTGGTCCTAATTGAATTGAGCTTCATACTTTGGTCAATTGTTCCATTTTAGCTACTAGGAAGGTTTAGATACCAAAGAATGATGTAATGAGCCTATTTTGGTCCTAATTGAGTGTATTGAGCTTCATTAGGTCATACTTTGGTCAATTGTTCCATTTTAGTCACTAGGATGGTGTAGATAACCAAAGGATGATGTAATGAGCCTATTTTGGTCCTAATTGAGTGTATTGAGCTTCATTAGGTCATACTTTGGTCAATTGTTCCATTTTAGCTACTAGGAAGGTTTAGATAACCAAAGGATGATGTAATGAGCCTATTTGGTCCTAATTGAGTGTATTGAGCTTCATTAGGTCATACTTTGGTCAATTGTTCCATTTTAGTCACTAGGATGGTGTAGATAACCAAAGGATGATGTAATGAGCCTATTTTGGTCCTAATTGAGTGTATTGAGCTTCATTAGGTCATACTTTGGTCAATTGTTCCATTTTAGCTACTAGGAAGGTTTAGATAACCAAAGAATGATGTAATGAGCCTATTTTGGTCCTAATTGAGTGTATTGAGCTTCATTAGGTCATACTTTGGTCAATTGTTCCATTTTAGTCACTAGGATGGTGTAGATAACCAAAGGATGATGTAATGAGCCTATTTTGTCCTAATTGAGTGTATTGAGCTTCATTAGGTCATACTTTGGTCAATTGTTCCATTTAGCTACTAGGAAGGTTTAGATAACCAAAGGATGATGTAATGAGCCTATTTTGGTCCTAATTGAGTGTATTGAGCTTCATTAGGTCATACTTTGGTCAATTGTTCCATTTTAGTCACTAGATGGTGTAGATAACCAAAGGATGATGTAATGAGCCTATTTTAATTGAGTGTATTGAGCTTCATTAGTTCATACTTGGTCAATTGTTCCATTTTAGTACTAGGAAGGTTTAGATAAAAAGGATGATGTAATGAGCCTATTTTGTCCTAATTGAGTGTATTGAGCTTCATTAGGTCTTAGTTTGGTAAATGTTCCATTTTAGTCACTAGGAAGGTGTAGTTAACCAAAGGATGATGTAATGAGCCTATTTTGATCCTAATTGAGTGTATTGAGCTTCATTAGGTCATACTTTGGTCAATTGTTCCATTTTAGTACTAGGAAGGTTTAGATAACCAAAGGATGATGTAATGAGCCTATTTTGGTCCTAATTGAGTGTATTGAGCTTCATTAGGTTACTTTGGTCAATTGTTCCATTTTAGTCACTAGGATGGTTAGATAACAAAAGGATGATGTAATGAGCTATTTTGGTCCTAATTGATGTATTGAGCTTCATTAGGTCATACTTTGGTCAATTGTTCCATTTTAGCTACTAGGAAGGTTTAGATAACCAAAGGATGATGTAATGAGCCTATTTTGGTCCTAATTGAGTGTATTGAGCTTCATTAGGTTATACTTTGTCAATTGTTCCATTTTAGTCACTAGGATGGTGTAGATAACAAAGGATGATGTAATGAGCCTATTTTGGTCCTAATTGAGTGTATTGAGCTTCATTAGGTCATACTTTGGTCAATTGTTCCATTTTCTACTAGGAAGGTTTAGATACCAAAGAATGATGTAATGAGCCTATTTGGTCCTAATTGAGTGTATTGAGCTTCATTAGGTCATACTTGGTCAATTGTTCCATTTTAGTCACTAGGATGGTGTAGATAACCAAAGGATGATGTAATGAGCCTATTTTGGTCCTAATTGAGTGTATTGAGCTTCATTAGGTCATACTTTGGTCAATTGTTCCATTTTAGCTACTAGAAGGTTTAGATAACCAAAGGATGATGTAATGAGCCTATTTTGGTCCTAATTGAGTGTATTGAGCTTCATTAGGTCATACTTTGGTCAATTGTTCCATTTTAGTCACTAGGAAGATAACCAAAGGATGATGTAATGAGCCTATTTTGGTCTAATTGAGTGTATTGAGCTTCATTAGGTCATACTTTGGTCAATTGTTCCATTTTAGCTACTAGGAAGGTTTAGATAACCAAAGGATGATGTAATGAGCCTATTTTGGTCCTAATTGAGTGTATGAGCTTCATTAGGTCATACTTTGGTCAATTGTTCCATTTTAGTCACTAGGATGGTGTAGATAACCAAAGGATGATGTAATGAGCCTATTTTGGTCCTAATTGAGTGTATTGAGCTTCATTAGGTCATACTTTGGTCAATTGTTCCATTTTAGCTACTAGGAAGGTTTAGATAACCAAAGAATGATGTAATGAGCCTATTTTGGTCCTAATTGAGTGTATTGAGCTTCATTAGGTCATACTTGGTCAATTGTTCCATTTTAGTCACTAGGAAGGTGTAGATAACCAAAGGATGATGTAATGAGCCTATTTTGTCCTAATTGAGTGTATTGAGCTTCATTAGGTCATACTTTGGTCAATTGTTCCATTTAGCTACTAGGAAGGTTTAGATAACCAAAGGATGATGTAATGAGCCTATTTTGGTCCTAATTGAGTGTATTGAGCTTCATTAGGTCATACTTTGGTCAATTGTTCCATTTTAGTCACTAGGATGGTGTAGATAACCAAAGGATGATGTAATGAGCCTATTTGGTCCTAATTGAGTATTGAGCTTCATTAGGTCATACTTTGGTCAATTGTTCCATTTTAGTACTAGGAAGGTTTAGATAACCAAAGAATGATGTAATGAGCCTATTTTGGTCCTAATTGAGTGTATTGAGCTTCATTAGGTCATACTTTGGTCAATTGTTCCATTTTAGTCACTAGGATGGTGTAGATAACCAAAGGATGATGTAATGAGCCTATTTGGTCCTAATTGAGTGTATTGAGCTTCATTAGGTCATACTTTGGTCAATTGTTCCATTTTAGTCACTAG
>RYYW01000749.1:0-20980 GCA_013621005.1 Aeschynomene evenia | reverse complement strand
CCCTGAATGTCTTCTCTGGTGGGGGAACATTCCCAGATGGGGAGGAGTGATGAGAAGCTTCTGCTTCTTCTTCAACAGCGGCAGCAGTAGCAGCAGCGGTGGTGGCAGCAGTAGCAGTAACTGCTACAATTTCTTTACCCGTCGGCTTCGGCGGGCTCTGTTTCTGAGGTTTTTATCCCCACTCCTTTGTGAGACTTTCCCTGATATTTCAAGGAATGCAGGAGTTTAGTTTTAAATTTGGTGGGTTTAAAACCAGTAACAGAATCAGAAACAGGAATTGAAGTAGAAGAAGATTTAAGAAAGAAAGGTGGAGTTTTAGAGTAAGCTTTTACCAAACGACCACGTTTCTTTTTCCCTTCTGGTGGCACGTCTGGGACTTGGAGAGTGGGAGGTGCTTTCCTTTTTCTGGTCATGGGTTGCTCAGAAGTTGTTTCTTCTGAGTCTTCAGCAGCCTCAACAACCGTAGGTTTCTTCTGAGGAGTCTTCTGAGCTTCCTCAGAAGCCATACTCCTTGTCACCCTTGTTGGAGAAGGATGAGTTACCTTTGCTTCTTCTTCTTCTTTTCTGTAGGATCGGAAACTTTTTCCTTTCCTTTCTCAGCCTTGGAGGGCTGGTTGGGACCAGCAGCTCCCTTAGAAGGCTTTGCTTCCTCCTTCTTCTTAGGTGCCCCCGTATCTGGTACCTTCTTCTTCTTGATGTTGTTGAAGGTGACCATGGAGAATTTGCTGTGGTTGAAGACGTATTCATAGTCTTCAAGTGGGAAGGAAAAATGGTCGAGGATTCTGGTCAGAAGGCTTCCGTAAGGTAGACTTGTGAGAGCCCTCTTCGGATGAGCCTGGTGCATCATGTAGTTGAGCACCATCCTCCCAAAATCTACTCTTTCCTTCTTCAGCAGGTGGTACACGCAGGCAGGCATCCATGGTGGTAACGTTCCCCATGTCTCCAATCCGAGGGAGAAGGGTGTGTTGCACAACGGAGAAGATGATTCTGGCCTCTTGCGTGAGATGAGGCACCTTTACCCCTTGAGTGGTAGGCTGTTGCTACCAGTCAGAAGTGTCACGACTTCTTCTTCTGAGTCATCTACCTCCTTGACCCATTCTGGGTCGTCGGCGATGACAGCACCACCATTCAAGGTCTTGAAGACTTTGTTGATGTCAGAGGAGGAGAAGCGGATCTGTTGGTCACCAATCTTGCTCTTGACCCCTTTGTTGGTGAACCTTTCTATTTGCGAATAGAAAGCTCTCACCACATTTGGGTAGCACACGTCCTCGGAACTCATCATGGCTGGCCATCCAGGTTGCTTGAGGAAGGTGAATTGAATTTCGTCCACCTGATTGTAGACATTGAGAGGCAATACCCTTCCCATGGCTAGATTCCGTGGGAGATAAGTCTTGTGGAATAGGGACTGCATTTCCTCATTGTCATAGAGAATATCTTCGGATATCTCATTGAGATTGTTTCTCATTAAGCCCTTGATTTCTCCAGAGACGGCCATTTGGAAGAAAGGTTTAAGTTTTGAGAAGAGATAGAGAAGAACAAGAGAGAGAAGAGAGAGAGCAGATGAGGATTGGAAAGCGAGGAGAGGTTTTGGCAGAGTTTTGGTAAGTTTTGAGCGTAAAGTGCTCAAATGAAACAATGCTATAAGTATTATAGACATGGCTGGTAACTAGCCGTTTCCTGCCACTTATCCAAAAGTTACCGTTGGTAACTTGTTTCTCGGAAGGTACCTTTCTGAGAGAGGTGGTCCTTCTGAGAAACCCTCCTTCTGAGAGATGTTTCAGAAGATCTCCTTTCTGAGAGATGAGTCTTCTGAGAACAAATTTTCTCAGATAGAGTTTTCTGTGTTTTCCTACTTCTAGCTCAGAAGCTTAGTTCTATTGTTCGTCTCAGAGTCTAAACTAGGACTAAGGGGGGTTTCTAAGAGAGAGTTTTTAAATTTCAAAGCACTTAGAAACGTCTTAGATTGAGAAATCCTTTCAGAACATTGAAACGATCCTCGGGTAAAGGCTTTGTAAATATATCTGAGATTTGATCCTCAGTATTTACAAATTTGAGTTCAATGTCGCCTTTTTGCACATGATCCCGAATAAAATGATGTTTTATATCAATGTGCTTGGATCGAGAATGCTGAATAGGATTCTTAGCTAAGTTGATAGCACTTGTATTATCACAGAGGATAGGGATTTTGGTGTACCTTATTTGATAATCAAGTAGCTGATTCTTAATCCAGAGCATCTGAGAACAGCAGTTCGCAGCAGATACATATTCAGCTTCAGCAGTTGATAGGGCGATCGTATTTTGCTTCTTGCAAGACCAAGTGATCAAGCATTTTCCAAAGAAGCAGCAGCAGCCACTTGTGCTTTTGCGATCTATCCTATCTCCAGCGTAGTCGGCATCACAGTAACCTACAACATCAGAAGAACAACCTTTCTCGTACCAAAGACCAAGATTAGTAGTTCCACTTAAATATCGTAAAATTCGTTTAACTGCAGTTAAGTGTGATTGCTTAGGCTTAGACTGGAATCTAGCACAGATCCCAACACTGAGTTGGATATCTGGTCTGGAGGCAGTTAAGTAGAGAAGTGAGCCAATCATCCCTCGATAGTTGCTTTCTGAGACTTTCTCACCATCTTCATCCAAGTCAATTACTTGAGAGGGATGCATGGGAGTGCTCATGGGTTTGGCCTTATCCATCAGAAACTTCCTCAGAAGTTCCTTGGTATACTTCTCTTGATGAATAACTGTCCCTTCTGACTCTTGCTTGATTTGCAATCCTAGGAAGAATTTTAATTCTCCCATCATGCTCATCTCGAATTCACCTTGCATAAGCTTGGAGAATTCTTTGCAAAGGCATTCATTGGTTGCGCCAAATATTATGTCATCAACATAAATCTGGACAATCAAGAAGCCAGAGTCTTCTGAGAGTGTAAAAAGAGTTGTGTCCACTTTCCCTCTTGAGAATCCGTTTTTAAGCAGGAAAGAGCTCAATCTATCGTACCAAGCTCTTGGAGCTTGTTTCAGACCATAGAGAGCCTTTGTAAGCTTGAATACATGATCCGGAATGCATCATTCACAAAACCAGGAGGTTGTTTTACATAGACTTCCTCAGAAAGGTATCCATTCAAGAAGGCAGACTTAACGTCCATCTGATAGAGTTTGAAACCTTTGTGAGCAGCAAAAGCTAGCAACATTCTGATAGCTTCCAATCTTGCGACTGGAGCGAAAGTTTCATCATAGTCTATCCCTTCTTGTTGGTTGTACCCTTGTGCAACCAATCTGGCCTTGTTTCTCACGACTTGACCGTTTTCATCAAGTTTGTTTCGAAACACCCATTTAGTCCCAATGACACTCTTGCCTTTGGGTTTCTGAGTCAGTTTCCAAACTTGATTTCTCTCGAATTGGTCAAGTTCATCCTGCATGGCATTTACCCAGCTAGGATCATCTAACGCCTCTTCTATGGAATCTGGTTCAAGTTCAGAAACCATAGCAAGATTTGTATAGTTCCTTCTGGTTCTTACGCCACTTTCTGGATTGCCCAAGACTTCATTCTGAGAGATGTTCTTCAAGTCTCTTGAACCTCTGATCCCTTTAGGAGTAGGGTTCTGAGAACGAGACACAGAAGGTTCTCTTTCTGAGTCATCAGAAGCTTGTCCTTCTGAGAATCTAGGTTCCATTGTATTTGGAGAAGTAGATTCTCTAGGTTCTGGAGCTTCGATGATGTTACTAGATTTTTCTTTAGATGAAGATGATTGATCCATGGGTTGGAAGTCAGTCTCATCATCTATAAGAATTTTCCTTTTGGCTTTCTCAGAAGAGATGTTGAGTTTCTCAAAACTCATCTTCTAAGTTAGCATCTTTCTGAGACAGGTCCTTACTAAGCTCTTTGAACTTAATATGGATTGTCTCTTCAACACATTTACTCCTTTTGTTATATACTCTGTAAGCTTTAGAGGCTGAGGAGTATCCTAGGAAGTATCCATCATCGGACTTAGGATCAAACTTGGAGAGTTTGTCCTTTGTTGAGAATAAAACAAGAAGAACCAAATACATGGAAATAAGAAATGTTTGGTATTTTATTCTTCCATAGCTCGTAAGGTGTCCTTTTCAGAATTGGTCTTAGAAAGACTCGATTCTGAATGTAGCATGAAGTATTTACTGCTTCAGCCCAAACCTTTTGAAAGTCCACTTTCTAAGAGCATTGTTCTTGCCATCTCTTGAAGGCTTCGATTCTTTCTCTCAGCTACTCCATTTTGTTGAGGAGTTCTGGGAGATGAGAATTCGTGAGCAATGCCCAGATTTTCACAAAGCTTTTCGAAAGCATGATTCTCAAATTCACCACCATGATCTGATCTAATGGCATGAATGTGCGAATCCTTTTCAGTTGAAACTCTTTTCGCAAATGCTTTGAACTTCTCAAAAGTTTCTTCCTTAGGCTAGAAAGAAAACCCAAGTGAATCTGGAGTAATCATCCACTATGACAAGACCATAGCGTTTTCCAGAAAGGGAAGCTGTTCTGGTTGGTCCAAAGAGATCCATGTGGAGCAGTTCCAGTGGTTTCTGAGTAGAAATACCACTTTTACTGGGAAAGGAAGCCTTGGTCTGTTTCCCTTTTTCACAGAAGTCGCAGGTTGCATCCTTCTGATACTTAATTCTGGGAAGGCCCTTTACAAGTCCTTTCTGAGAGAGTTCAGAAAGAAGTCTCATATGGCATGACCAAGTTTCTTATGCCATAGCCATTTGTCTTCTTGGACAGAGACAAGGCATTCCACATTTTGATCCTTTAGATCATCCAGATGGATAACATAAATGTTACCAACACGTTTCCTTCCAGAACGATCTTGTCATTTGTGAGATTAATCACATGACAATACTTGGCATAAAACTCAACCTTTAAGCCTTTGTCACAAAATTGACTAATGCTTAATAGATTGTGAGTTAAGCCATCGACCAAAAGTACATCTGAGATTTGGTGAGAGGAATCCTTACCAACATCTCCGATTGCAGTGACTCTTCCCTTAGCTCCATCACCGAATCGCACTGTTCCGCCTTTTTGGGCTTGAGGCTTCTGAACCAGTGCTTGCTTCCAGTCATGTGCCTCGAGCAGCCACTGTCAAGGTACCACTGCTCATCGTGGTGGTGGAGCAGCGCTTGATGATGTACCTGCAGTCACAAAGTTAACAGATTTAGGTACCCATTCTTTGTTGGGTCCTTGCTTGTTAGCTTTCTTGGACTTTTGCCTTCTTTTCTTAGAGGGGTCATGGTTTTGAGATTCAGAGACCTTTTGTTTGCCCTTTTCAGAAGCACTTGCTTTCTGAGAAGTTTTTCCCTTCTGAGAGGGGTTAGTCTTCTTAGAAGGCTTTGCTTTCTGAGTTTTCTTTTGAGCCTTCTGAGGCTTAGAGATTTTTCCTTTTTCCAACATAGGACATTTTTCAGAACCATGGCCACTCTTAAAACATGCGATGCACGTGCGAGGTGATTTAGTTAAGGATGGATCAATATCATTTGGTTCGAATATTTCTTCATAACCAAGTCCACTCTTATCCTTGTAAGGTCTTTGACCACCAAGTAAGAGTGTCATCATTTTTTCACCCTTGACCATCTTAACTAAGTCAGAAGTTAGAAGTTCATTTGTCTTTTGCAGTTCGATCATGGCCTTTTCAGCCTTTTTCTACAGATTGAAGACAAACTTTCTAATGCTTGATAGAGGTTGTGACTTTCAAGGTATCTACCTTTGAAGTCGTCTCTTTCAAGCCTTAGGTTCTGAACTTCTTGAGTTAGTTTAGCATTTTCAGCTTCTGTGTTTTTAAAAGATTTTTTAGGTCGCTGAAACTGTTAGCTAACTCGTTTGAGTCTTTCAGAAGATCATAATAGAGTTCTGAGAAGCTCATCGTATGAGTATGAAAGAGGAGGGGAATTTTGTACCTCTTCTGACTCAGATTCTGTTTCCAGAATGTAGTCAGTTCCTGCCATGAAGCACACATTAGCTTCTTCTTCCTCACTTGCTGCTTCAGAAGCTTCGTCTTCTGAATCACTCCAGAGTCACTCCATGTAGCAGCCATTGCCTTCTTCTTCTTCTTGGGAATGAACTTCTTCTTTCCCTTGTTTTGTGGACACTCCGTCTTGAAGTGGCCTTTTTCTCCACATCCAAAGCATGTGGCATCTGAAGGCTTTGACTTTCCTTTCTTGGGTGAATTCCTTGCTTTTGTTTGGCCTCTTTCTCCAGGCTTTCTTCATTTTCTTTACTAGGAGAGAGATGTCGTCTTTGTCGGATTCTGAGCCTTCATCATTGTCAGACTCAGAAGCTTCTTCAGCTTTGAAAGCTTTGGAAGACTTTCTGACTTGACTGTTCAGAGCCAATCCCTTCTGAGGTCTGGAGGAAGCGGATGGTCCTCCGAGCAACCCTTCCAGTTCGATCTCATGCGTTCTGAGCGAACCAAATAGTACATCCAAACCTAGCTGGTTTAGATCCTTGGCTTCCTGGATTGCTGTGACCTTAGGACGCCATTTTGCAGAAAGGCTTCTGAGGATTTTTCTTACCATCTCAGCGTTTGAATAAGTCTTTCCCAAGACTTTCAGCTGATTGATGATATGGAGAAATCTTATTGACATGCTGTCAATAGTTTCCTCAGGCTGCATGCTAAAGGATTCGTATTTGTGTACGAGCATTGAGATTTTTGTTTCCTTGACTTCGTCATTACCTTCGTGCAGCATATGAAGTCTTTCCCAAATCTCTTGTGCAGTATCACATGACACAATTTTGTCATATTCTACTTTGGGTAAAGCACAGAGGAGAATATACTTGGCTTTGAAGTTGAGTTGTATTTTCTCCTTCATCTCTTGAGTCCATTCGTCCTTAGGGACCCGTCTTGTATAGGTTCTGAGTGCTGGAGGTGCCACTCCTGGCTCAGCGTCTGTTGCAACTACAGCATCCTCTGTAATTGTCTGCAGAGGCTGATAGTCTCCATTCTCGATCCTATCCCATAAGTCCAGACTGGTGTGCTTGATGAACAGCGTCATCCTGTCACGCCAGTAATCGAAGCTGTCTCCAAGAAACATCGGAGGTCTGTTTATTGAAGCCCCATCTGATATGAATGCAGCTGGTGAATTCATATTTCCTTTCGTGGATCTTTTTCCTTGACACTGCTAAGTGCTCAACCCCTTAAGGACCGAGCTCTGATGCCAATTGAAAGTGTATGTGTGCACGAGAAGGGGGGGGTTGAATCGTGCAAGTTTTGAAAATTACCTTTTAAAACTTTTACTTAGAAAGCTGTTTTTACTCAGAAGGTGGATTTAAGAGTTTGCAGCGGAAATAGCTTTCTGAGAAGATTAAGTTTCTGAGAACTTAGTCTTTCTAAGAAAGTTCCTATCTGAGTAGTCTTAAGAAAATGACTTTGAGTTATGATCTTTTAAACGCTTTCTGATTTTAATCGGTAATGTTTTCACAAGACCTCTTAGTTAAAACCGTGGTTGAGTTTTTTCTCAAAGCTTTATGCAATTAAAGAGTAAGAGAGAAAAGCTTAACACAAAGAGTTTTATACTGGTTCGGTTATAACCAACCTACTCCAGTCCTCAACCTTCAGTTGAGAGTTCTTAGATATTCTTCTTAATGTGCCTTCTCAGACAACACTGCCTTTACCAAGTAAAGGACTTCCACCACTTCACAACCTGAAGTGGATTTCTTTGCCTCACACTAGAGGACTTCCTTGCCTCACACTAGAGGACTTCCTTGCCTTAATCAATTAAGGACTTTGAACTTTGCCTCAAACACTAGAGGACTTAAAACTGCCTTCACACAAAGAAGGACTTAGCGTTTTTCGAAGGTTTGTTTGATCGAAAACAACTACCAAGACTAAGTTACAAACCTAGTTTTACACTTAGTAGACTTCTAGAATTAACTTACAAATGTAAGAATTTACACCAATTCAAGAACTAGAAGATTTTGCAAAGTTAGAAGAACAATTTCGTAAAAATTGTCTTTCTGAGAAAGTTCTAAGTTTTCGCAAAATGATTTTTCAATTCAACAGAGTTTTGGCACGTTTAATCAAGAATTTTAGCGCAAGAGTTTTCGTCACATTGCTCTGGAATTGAACTCATATATATAGGCATCAAAGAGCCGCGAAATTAGAGGCTTTCACTTTGCTTATGTGGCTGTGTCCTTTTCAGAACGGCTCCCTGCTACAGTCAGCGCAAAATGAGGAACTTTCAGAACTGCACAGTGCGCGTGTTCCCACTTCCTTGGCTAGTTGTAGCGAGCTTTCTGAGTCGTTTGCACTTCCTTGAGTCCAGACACCTTCTAAGAGTTGTACGGACTTCTGAGGCTAACCTTCTGAAGAAGACCCTTCTGAGAACTACTAGTCGCGAGGTCTTCTGAGACCTTCTAAGGCGACAGTGTTCTTTCCTCAAACATGTTTTCACCTTCTGCGCTNGGCATATCTCCATGAGAATCTCGCTCTGAGTCGCATTCTGAGCGCATTCTGGAGGAAGGTCAGAGGCAGTGGAAGGCTGGTGAGAAGATGAGGGTTGAGATGAAGGAGGACGAGAGACTTCAGCCTCAAGTACTTCATCGATTATATCCCTTGTTTGATATTCAGGGGTTCTTCTTCTTGTACAGCTTTACCTTCAATAGCAGCAAGTTCAATCGAAGGCTGCCTTTGAGTGTCCTCAGCAACTAGAGCAAGGTCTAGATCAGAGGGTTGCCTAGCTGATGGTTGCTCCATAGCACCAGAAGTCTGAGCATCATCGGAGAGGTTGAAGGTTGAGATCTGGCTATGCATGGCTTCAGTGCTCTTCAACTTCTCAATTCGACCAAAGAAAGGCCGAAATTGCACAGAGGGTGGAGTGACTACCATCCTTCCCAGCTGAAAGCCAGAACCGATCATTGAGTCCGTTATGGAGAAGGTGGGACCTTGTTGATCAAAGGATGTAGGAGGAACCTCTCTTGAGAGGAACCTCTGGTTCCTTCTGAGAGTCCTTCTCAGATAGAGTTCCTTCTAAGGAACTGTGGGCAACAAATGCCTCAACTGCTGCAACTCCGGCAGCCATGGTAGCGTCAGCGCCCACCTCTGAGCTGAGCCCAGTGCTGGTGGTCCCTGGCACTACGTCATGTGTTGAGTCATGAGTGTCCTCATGTTCCAGAGGGATCTCAGAAGAGAGGAGACCAACCTCAGAAGTTGGTTCAATGAAGCGTTCCTCATGCTGTAGTTGTTGTTGTTGTTGCATCGGAGCAGCTTCTGGAGTCTCAGAAGGTTGATCCAGCGCCTTCTGGACGTCGAGCATCGTCTGAGCCAAGGACTCAGCATTCACAGTGGCAACTTCAGTTGTGGTTGCCTCAGAAAGTTCCACCATAGAAACCTCAGATGGCTTCTTCTGGGGCTCTTTCTTGGAGCTTCCAGCATCTGGAGTGCGATGCTCAATGCGAAAGCTTGCCACATCTTCTTCCTCGGAAGAGGAATCAGCACATTTCCTCATGCCCCTGAATGTCTTCTCTGGTGGGGGACATGTCCAGATGGGAGGAGTGATGAGAAGCTTCTGCTTCTTCTTCAACAGCAGCAGTAGTAGCAGCAGCGGTGGTGGGTAGGCAGTAGCAGTAACTGCTACAATTTCTTTACCCGTCGTCTTCGGCGGGCTCTGTTTCTTGGTGGTTTTTATCCCCACTCCTTTGTGAGTTTTTCCCTGATATTTCAAGGAATGTAGGAGTTTAGTTTTAAATTTGGTGGGTTTGAAACCATCAACAGAGTCAGAAATAGGAATTGAAGTAGAAGAAGAGTGAAGAAATGAAGGTGGAGTTTTAGAGTTAGCTTTACCAAACGACCACGTTTCTTTTTCCCTTCTGGTGGCACGTCTGGGACTTGAAGAGTGGGAGGTGCTTTCCTTTTTCTGGTCATGGGTTGCTCAATGTTGTTTCTTCTGAGTCTTCAGCAGCCTCAGCAACTGTAGGTGCCTTCTGAGGAGTCTTCTGAGCTTCCTCAGAAGCCATACTCCGTGTCACCCTTGTTGGAGAAGGATGAGTCACCTTTTGCTTCTTCTTCTTCTTTTCTGGAGGATCGGAAACCTTTTCTTTCCTTTCTCAGCCTTAGAGGGCTGGATGGACCAGCAGTTCCCTTAGAGGCTTTGCTTCCTCCTTCTTCTTAGGTGCCCCCGTATCTGGTACCTTCTTCTTCTTGATGTTGTTGAAGGTGACCATGGAGAACTTACTGTGGTTGAAGACATATTCATAGTCTTCAAGTGGGAAGGAGAAATGGTTGAGGATTCTGGTCAGAAGGCTTCCGTAAGGTAGACTTGTGAGAGCCCTCTTTGGATGAGCCTGGTGCATCATGTAGTTGAGCACCATCCTCCCAAAATCTACTCTTTCCTTTTCAGTAGTGGTACAGCAGGCAGGCGTCCATGGTGGTAACGTTCCCCATGTCTCCAATCCGAGGGAGAAGGGTGTGTTTGCACGACGGAGAAGATGATCGAGCCTCTTGCGTGAGATGAGGACCTTTACTCCCTTTGAGTGGTAGGCTGTTGCTACCAGTCAGAAGGTCACGACTTCTTCTTCGAGTCATCTAACCTCCTTGACCCATTCTGGGTCGTCGGCGATGACAGCGCCACCATTCAAAGTCTTGAAGACTTTGTTGATGTCAGAGGAGGAGAAGCGGATCTGTTGGTCACCAATCTTGCTCTTGACCCCTTTGTTTGGTGAACCTTTCTATTTGCGAATAGAAGCTCCTTACCACATTTGGGTAGCATACGTCTTCGGAGCTCATCATGGCTGGCCATCCGGGTTGCTTGAGAAAGGTGAATTGGATTTCGTCCACCTGATTGTAGACATTGAGAGGCAATACCCTTCCCATGGCAAGATTCCTTGGGAGATAAGTCTTGTGGAATAGGGACTGCATTTCCTCATTGTCATAGAGAATATCTTCGGATATCTCATTGAGATTGTTTCTCATTAAGCCTTGATTTCTCCAGAGACGGCCATTTGAAGGAAGGTTTTAAGTTTGAGAAAGGATAGAGAAGAACAAGAGAGAAACAGAGAGAGAGAGAGCAGGTGATGATTGGAAAGCGAGGAGAGGTTTTGGCAGAGTTTTGGTAAGTTTTGGACGTAAAGTGCTCAAATGAAACACTGCTATAAGTATTTATAGTCATGGTTGATAACTAGCCGTTTTCTGCCACTTATCCAAAAGTTACCGTTGGTAACTTGTTTCTCGGTAAGGTACCTTTCTGAGAGAGGTGGTCCTTCTGAGAAATCCTCCTTCTGAGAGATGTTTCAGAAGATCTCCTTTCTGAGAGATGAGTCTTCTGAGACAAATTTTCTCAGATAGGGTTTTCCTGTGTTTTCCTACTTCAAGCTCAGAGGCTTAGTTCTATTTGTTCGTCTCAGAATCTAAACTAGGACTAAGGGGGGTTTCTAAGAGAGTTTTTAAATTTCAAGGCACTTAGAAACATCTTAAATTGAGAAATTCCTTTCAGAACATTGAAACGATCCTCGGGTAAAGGCTTTGTAAATATATCTGAGATTTGATCCTCAGTATTTACAAATTTGAGTTCAATGTCGCCTTTTTGCACATGATCCCTAATAAAATGATGTTTTATATCGATGTGCTTGGATCGAGAATGCTGAATAGGATTCTTAGCTAAGTTGATAGCACTTGTATTATCACAGAGGATAGGAATTTTGGTGTACCTTAATTGATAATCAAGTAGCTGATTCTTAATCCAGAGCATCTGAGAACAGCAGTTCGCAGCAGACACATATTCAGCTTCAGCAGTTGATAGGGCGATCGTATTTTGCTTCTTGCAAGACCAAGTGATCAAGCATTTTCCAAAGAAGCAGCAGCACCCACTTGTGCTTTTGCGATCTATCCTATCTCCAGCGTAGTCGGCATCGCAGTAACCTACAACATCAGAAGAACAACCTTTCTCGTACCAAAGACCAAGATTAGTAGTTCCACTTAAATATCGTAAAATTCGTTTAACTGCAGTCAAGTGTGATTGCTTGGGCTTAGACTGGAATCTAGCACAGATCCAACACTGAGTTGGATATCTGGTCTGGAGGCGGTTAAGTAGAGAAGTGAGCCAATTATCCCTCGATAGTTGCTTTCTGAGACTTTCTCACCATCTTCATCCAAGTCAATTACTTGAGAGGGATGCATGGGAGTGCTCATGGGTTTGGCCTTATCCATCAGAAACTTCCTCAGAAGTTCCTTGGTATACTTCTCTGATGAATGACTGTCCCTTCCGACTCTTGCTTGATTTGCAATCCTAGGAAGAATTTTAATTCTCCCATCATGCTCATCTCGAATTCACCTTGCATAAGCTTGGAGAATTCTTTGCAAAGGCATTCATTGGTTGCGCCAAATATTATGTCATCAACATAAATCTGGACAATCAAGAAGCCAGAGTCTTCTGAGAGCGTAAAAAGAGTTGTGTCCACTTTCCCTCTTGAGAATCCGTTTTTAAGCAAGAAGAGCTCAATCTATCGTACCAAGCTCTTGGAGCTTGTTTCAAACCATAGAGAGCCTTTGTAAGCTTGAATACATGATTCGGGAATGCATCATTCACAAAACCAGGAGGTTGTTTTACATAAACTTCCTCAGAAAGGTATCCATTCAAGAAGGCGGACTTAACGTCCATCTGATAGAGTTTGAAACCTTTATGTGCAGCAAAAGCTAGCAACATTCTGATAGCTTCCAATCTTGCGACTGGGGCAAAAGTTTCATCATAATCTATCCCTTCTTGTTGGTTGTACCCTTGAGCAACCAATCTTGCCTTGTTTCTCACGACTTGACCGTTTTCATCAAGTTTGTTTCGAAACACCCATTTAGTCCCAATGACACTCTTGCCTTTGGGTTTCTGAGTCAGTTTCCAAACTTGATTTCTCTCAAATTGGTCAAGTTCATCCTGCATGGCATTTACCCAGCTAGGATCATCTAACGCCTCTTCTATGGAATCTGGTTCAAGTTCAGAGACCATAGCAAGATTTGTATAGTTCCTTCTGGTTCTCACGCCACTTTCTGGATTGCCCAAGACTTCATTCTGAGAGATGTTCTTCAAGTCTCTTGAACCTCTGATCCCTTTAGGAGTAGGGTTCTGAGAACGAGACACAGAAGGTTCTCTTTCTGAGTCATCAGAAGCTTGTCCTTCTGAGAATCTAGGTTCCATTGTATTTGGAAAAGTAGATTCTCTAGGTTCTGGAGCTTTGATGATGTTACTAGATTTTTCTTTAGATGAAGATGATTGTTCCATGGGTTGGAAGTCAGTCTCATCATCTATAAGAATTTTCCTTTTGGCTTTCTCAGAAGAGATGTTGAGTTTCTCAAATTCATCTTCTAAGTCAGCACCTTTCTGAGACAGGTCCTTACTAAGTTCTTTGAACTTAATATGGATTGTCTCTTCAACACATTTACTCCTTTTGTTATATACTCTGTAAGCTTTAGAGGCTGAGGAGTATCCTAGGAAGTATCCATCATCGGACTTAGGATCAAACTTGGAGAGTTTGTCCTTTGTGTTGAGAATAAAACAAGAAGAACCAAATATATGGAAATAAGAAATGTTTGGTATTTTATTCTTCCATAGCTCGTAAGGTGTCTTTTTCAGAATTGGTCTTAGAAAGACTCGATTCTGAATGTAGCATGAAGTATTTACTGCTTCAGCCCAGAAACCTTTTGAAAGTCCACTTTCTAAGAGCATTGTTCTTGCCATCTCTTGAAGGCTTCGGTTCTTTCTCTCAGCTACTCCATTTTGTTGAGGAGTTCTGGGAGAAGAGAACTCGTGAGCAATGCCCAGATTTTCACAAAGCTTTTCAAAAGCATGATTCTCAAATTCACCACCATGATCTGATCTAATGGTATGAATGTGCGAATCCTTTTCTGTTGAAACTCTTTTCGCAAATGCTTTGAACTTCTCAAAAGTTTCTTCCTTAGAAGCTAGAAAGAAAACCCAAGTGAATCTGGAGTAATCATCCACTATGACAAGACCATAGCGTTTTCCAGAAAGGGAAGCTGTTCTGGTTGGTCCGAAGAGATCCATGTGGAGCAGTTCCAGTGGTTTCTGAGTAGAAATACCACTTTTACTGGGAAAGGAAGCCTTGGTCTGTTTCCCTTTTTCACAGAAGTCGCAGGTTGCATCCTTCTGATACTTAATTCTGGGAAGGCCCTTTACAAGTTCTTTCTGAGAGAGTTCAGAAAGAAGTCTCATATGGGCATGACCAAGTTTCTTATGCCATAGCCATTTGTCTTCTTGGACAGAGACAAGGCATTCCACATTTTGATCCTTTAGATCATCCAGATGGATAACATAGATGTTACCCACACGTTTTCCTTCCAGAACGATCTTGTCAGTTGTGAGATTAATCACATGACAATACTTGGCATAAAACTCAACCTTTAAGCCTTTGTCACAAATTGACTAATGCTTAATAGATTGTGAGTTAAGCCATCGACCAAGAGTACATCTGAGATTTGGTGAGAGGAGTCCTTACCAACATCTCCGATTGCAGTGACTCTCCCTTTAGCGCCATCACCGAATCGCACTGTTCCGCCTTTCTTGGGCTTGAGACTTCTGAACCAGTGCTTGCTTCCAGTCATGTGCCTTGAGCAGCCACTGTCAAGGTACCACTGCTCATCGTGGTGGTGAAGCAGCGCTTGATGATGCACCTGCAGTCACAAAATTAACAGATTTAGGTACCATTCTTTGTTGGGTCCTTGCTTGTTAGCTTTCTTGGACTTTTGCCTTCTTTTCTTAGAGGGGTCATGGTTTTGAGAGTCAGAGACTTTTTGTTTGTCCTTTTCAGAAGCACTTGCTTTCTGAGAAGTTTTTCCCTTCTGAGAGGGGTCACTCTTCTTAGAAAGTTAGCCTTCTGAGTTTTCTTTTGAGCCTTCTGAGGCTTAGAGATTTTTCCTTTTTCCAACATAGGACATTTTTCAGAACCATGGCCACTCTTAAAACATGCTATGCACGTGCGAGGTGATTTAGTTAAGGATGGATCAATGTCATTTGGTTCGAAGATTTCTTCATAACCAGTCCACTCTTATCCTTGTAAGGTCTTTGACCACCAAGCAAGAGTGTCATCATTTTTTCACCCTTGACCATCTTAACCAGGTCAGAAGTGAGAAGCTCATTTGTCTTTTGTAATTCTATCAAAGCCAGTTCGGCTTTTTCAATAGTTACAGAGGACATTGTTTCTAAAGCTTGATAGAGGTTGTGACTTTCAAGATATCTATTTTTAAAGTCATCTCTTTCAAGCCTTAGGTTCTCTACTTCTTGAATTAGTCTAGCATTTTCAGCTTCTAAGGATTTAAAAGACTTTCTTAGTTTGCTGAAATTGTTAGCTAATTCGTTTGAGTCTCTCAGAAGCTCTTCATAGAGTTCTGAGATCTCATTGTATGAGTATGAGAGAGGAGGAGTGTTTGGTACCTCTTCTGACTCAGATTCTGTTTCCAGAATATAGTCAGTACCGGCCATGAAGCAGACATTAGCTTCCTCTTCACTTTCTGAGTCAGAGTCTTCCTCTTCTGAGTCACTCCATGTAGCAGCCATTGCCTTCTTCTTCTTCTTGGGAATGAACTTCTTCTTTCCCTTGTTCTGAGGGCACTCCGTTCTGAAGTGGCCCTTTTCTCCACAGCCAAAACATGTGGCATCAGAAGACTTTGACTTTCCTTTTCTAGGTGTGATCTCTTTGTCTTTGCTTGGTCTTCTCTTCCAAGCTTTCTTCATTTTCCTTACTAGAAGAGAGATGTCATCTTCATCGGAATCTGAGTTTTGATCGTTTTCAGATTCAGATATTTCTTCAGCCTTTAAGGCTTTTGAAGTCTTTTTGATCTGACTTTTCAGAGCCAGAGCTTTCTGAGGTCTTGAGGATGAAGATGGTCCTCCAAGTAGTCCTTCAAGCTCAATCTCGTGAGTTTTGAGTGAGCCAAACAATACATCTAAACCCAGCTGATTTAGATCCTTTGCTTCTTGGATTGCTGTCACCTTTGGGCGCCACTTGGCAGAGAGGCTTCTGAGAATTTTCCTCACCATCTCAGCGTTGGAGTAGGTCTTTCCCAAGACCTTTAGCTGATTTATGATGTGGAGAAATCTTATTGACATGTTGTCAATAGTTTCCTCAGGTTGCATGCAGAAGGACTCGTACTTATGTACGAGCATTGATACCTTAGTTTCCTTGACTTCATCATTTCCTTCGTGCAGCATGTGTAATCTCTCCCAAATTTCTTGAGCGGTATCACACGACACAATCTTGTCGTATTCTACCTTGGGCAAGGCGCAGAGAAGAATGTATTTAGCTTTGAAGTTGAGTTGTATCTTCTCTTTCATCTCTTGAGTCCATTCATCCTTAGGGACTCGTCTTGTATAGGTTCTGAGTGTTGGAGGTGCCGCTCCTGGCTCAGCGTCTGTTGCAACTACAGCATCCTCTGTAATTGTCTGCAGAGGCTGATAGTCTCCATTCTCGATCCTATCCCATAAGTCCAAACTGGTGTGCTTGATGAACAGCGTCATCCTGTCACGCCAGTAGTCGAAGCTGTCTCGAGAAACATCGGAGGTCTGTTTATTGAGGCCCCATCTGATATGAATGCAGCTGGTGAGTTCATATTTCCCTTCGTGGATCTTTTTCCTTGACACTGCGAAGTGCTCAACCCCTTAAGGACCGAGCTCTGATACCAATTGAAAGTGTATGTGTGCACGAGAAGGGGGGGGGGGTTGAATCGTGCAAGTTTTAAAAATTGCTTGTTAAAACTTTTACTTAGAAAGCTGTTTTTACTCAGAAGGTATGATTAAGAGTTTGCAGCGGAAAATGCTTTCTGAGAAGATTAAGTTTCTGAGAACTTAGTCTTTCTAAGAAAGTTCCTTTCTGAGAGATTTTTAAGAAAACGACTTAAGATTTGAGTTTCTTAAAAGCTTTCTGATTTTGATCAATAAGGTTTTCAAAGACCTCTTGATTAAAGTTGTGATAGAGTTTTTCTCAAGATTTGGACACGTAATGAGTTAGGGAGAAAAGCTTAACACAGGGATTTTATACTGGTTCGGTTATAACCAACCTACTCCAGTCCTCAACCTTTAGTTGAGAGTTCTTAGATATTCTTCTTAATGTGCCTTCCCAGACAACACTGCCTTTACCACGTAAAGGACTTCCACCACTTCACAACCCGAAGTGGATTTCCTTGCCTCACACTAGAGACTTCCTTGCCTCAAACAGAGGACTTCCTTGCCTCAAACAGAGACTTCTTGCCTCCAAAGAGGACTTCTCCTCAAAACTAGGCTTAAACTCTCAAACAACGAAGGACTTAGCGTTTTTCAGAAGGTTTGTTTTGATCGAAAAACAACTACCAAGACTAAGTTACAAACTAGTTTTACACTTAGTAGACTTCTAGGATTAACTTACAAATGTAAGAATTTACACCAATTCAGAACTAGAAGATTTTGCAAAGTTAGAAAAACATTTCGTAAAAATTGTCTTTCTGAGAAAGTTCTAAGTTTTCGCAAAATGATTTTCAATTCAACAGAGTTTTGGCACGTTTAATCAAGAGTTTTTGTGCAAGAGTTTCGTCACATTGCTCTGGAATTGAACTCATATATATAGGCATCAAAGAGCCGCGAAATTAGAGGCTTTCACTTTGCTTATGTGGCTGTGTCCTTTTCAGAACGGCTCCCTGCTACAGTCAGCGCAAAATGAGGAACTTTTCAGAACTGCACAGTGCGCGTGTTCCCACTTCCTTGGCTAGTTGTAGCGAGCTTTCTGAGTCTGTTTGCACTTCCTTGAGTCCAGACACTTGGTTGCTTCTGAGTCCAACCTTCTAAGAGTTGTACGGACTTCTGAGGCTAACCTTCTGAGGGAAGACCCTTCTGAGAACTACTAGTCGCGAGGTCTTCTGAGACCCTTCTGAGGCGACAGTGTTCTTTCCTCAGAAACATGTTTTCACCTTCTGCGCTTCTGAGATATCCTTTCTGATATCTTTGGCGCTATGATTTTATCAATTTATCTCGAGGTTACTTGATGTTTTGTCTTGGTCTTTGCTCATGGCATTGCAATAATTTATAGCTTTCTGAGACACTTAGCGCACATATTAGCAAAACCTTAAGTAAAATTTTATACTTATGGCTTACCTTGTTATCATTAAAACTTTCATGACTCTAAGAGAATTATGCTTAATTCTCTCAGAAGGGTTCTGGAGCTTACACTCCATTTTAGTCTAAAGGATGATGTAATGAGCCTATTTTGGTCTAATTGAGTGTATTGAGCTTCATTTGGTCTTACATTGGTCAATGGCTCCATTTTAGTCACTAGGAAGGTTTAGATAACCAAAGGATGATGTAATGAGCCTATTTTGGTCTAATTGAGTGTATTGACCTTCATTTGGTCTTACTTTGGTCAATGGCTCCATTTTAGTCACTAGGAAGGTTTAGATAAACAAAGGATGATGTAATGAGCCTATTTTGGTCCTAATTGAGTGTATTGAGCTTCATTTGGTCTTACTTTGGTCAATTCTCCATTTTAGTCACTAGGATGTTTAGATAACCAAAGGATGATGTAATGAGCCTATTTTGGTCCTAATTGAGTGTATTGAGCTTCATTTGGTCTTACTTTGGTCAATGGCTCCATTTTAGTCACTAGGAAGTTTAGATAACCAAAGGATGATGTAATGAGCCTATTTTGGTCCTAATTGAGTGTATTGAGCTTCATTTGGTCTTACTTTGGTCAATGGCTCCATTTTAGTCACTAGGAAATTTAGATAACCAAAGGATGATGTAATGAGCCTATTTTGGTCCTAATTGAGTGTATTGAGCTTCATTTGGTCTTACTTTGGGTCAATGGCTCCCAGTCTAGGAGGTTGTTATTAGATAACCAAAGGATGATGTAATGAGCCTATTTTGGTCCTAATTGAGTGTATTGAGCTTCATTTGGTCTTACTTTGGTCAATGGCTCATTTTAGTCATTTTAGATAACAAAGGATGATGTAATGAGCCTATTTTGGGAGTGTATTGAGTTTAGGTCTTACTTTGGTCAACAACTAGGAGGTTTAGATAACCAAAGATGATGTATGAGCCTATTTTGGTCCTAATTGAGTGTATTGAGCTTCATTGGTCTTACTTTGGTCAATAGCTCCATTTTAGTCACTAGGAAGGTTTAGATAACCAATGGATGATGTAATGAGCCTATTTTGGTCCTAATTGAGTGTATTGAGCTTCATTTGGTCTTACTTTGGTCAATGCTCCATTTTAGTCACTAGGATGTTTAGATAACCAAAGGATGATGTAATGAGCCTATTTTGGTCCTGATTGAGTGTATTGAGCTTCATTTGGTCACACTTTGGTCAATGACTCCATTTTAGTCATAGGAAGGTTTAGATAACAAAGGATGATGTAATGAGCCTATTTTGATCTAATTGAGGTATTTAGCTTCATTAGTCTTACATTGCCATATGATTGCCATTTAGTCCTAATTGAGTATATTGAGCTTTATTTGGTCTTACTTTGGTCAATGACTCCATTTTAGTCATTAGGAAGGTTTAGATAACAAAAGGATGATGTAATGAGCCTATTTTGGATCTAATTGAGTGTATTGAGCTTCACTAGGTCTTACTTTGGTCAATTCTTCCATTGTAGTTACTAGGAAGGTTTAGATAACCAAAGATGATGCAATGAGCCTATTTTGGTCCTGATTGAGTGTATTGGGCTTCATTTGGTCTTACTTTGGTCAATGACTCCATTTTCTTACTAGGAAGGCTTAGATAACCAAAGGATGATGTAATGAGCCTATTTTGGTCTGATTGAGTGTATTGAGCTTCATTTGGTCTTACTTTGGTCAATGACTCCATTTAAGTCATTAGGAAGGTTTAGATAACAAAAGGATGATGTAATGAGCCTATTTTGGATCTAATTGAGTGTATTGAGCTTCATTAGGTCTTACATTGGTCAATTCTACCATTTTAGTTATTAGGAAGGTTTAGATAACCAAAGGATGATGTAATGAGCCTATTTTGTCCTGATTGAGTGTATTGAGCTTCATTTGGTCTTACTTTGGTCAATGAATCCATTTTAGTCACTAGGATGGTAGATAAACAAAGGATGATGTAATGAGCCTATTTTGGTCTAATTGAGTGTATTGAGCTTCATTAGGTCTTACATTGGTCAATTCTTCATTTTAGTTATTAGGAAGGTTCAGATAACCAAAGGATGATGTAATGAGCCTATTTTGTCCTAATTGAGTATATTGAGCTTCATTTGGTCTTACTTTGGTCAATCCATTTTAGTCACTAGGATGGTGTAGATAAACAAAGGATGATGTAATGAGCCTATTTTGGTCCTAATTGAGTGTATTGAGCTTCATTAGGTCTTACTTTGGTCAATTCTTCCATTTTAGTTACTAGGAAGGTTTAGATAACCAAAGGATGATGTAATGAGCCTATTTTGGTCCTAATTGAGTGTATCGAGCTTCATTAGGTCTTACTTTGGTCAATTATTCCATTTTAGTTACTAGGAAGGTTTAGATAACCAGAAGATGATGTAATGAGCCTATTTTGGTCCTAATTGAGTGTCTTGAGCTTCACTTGGTCTTACTTTGGTCAATTCTTCCATTTTAGTTGCTAGGAAGGTTTAGATAACCAAAGGATGATGTAATGAGCCTATTTTGGTCCTGATTGAGTGTATTGAGCTTCATTTGGTCTTACTTTGGTCAATGACTCCATTTAGTCATTAGGAAGGTTTAGATAACAAAAGGATGATGTAATGAGCCTATTTTAGATCTAATTGAGGGTATTTAGCTTCATTAGGTCTTACATTGGTCAATTCTTCCATTTTAGTTATTAGGAAGGTTTACATAACCAAAGGATGATGTAATGAGCCTATTTTTGTCCTGATTGAGTGTATTGAGCTTCATTTGGTCTTACTTTGGTCAATGACTCCATTTTAGTCATTAGGAAGGTTTAGATACAAAAGGATGATGTAATGAGCATATTTTGGATCTAATTGAGTGTATTGAGCTTCACTAGGTCTTACTTTG
>RYYW01000748.1:4901-20988 GCA_013621005.1 Aeschynomene evenia | reverse complement strand
GAGCCTATTTTGGTCCTAATTGTGTGTATTGAGCTTCATTTGGTCTTACTTTGGTCCATGACTCCACTTCAGCCACTAGGAAGGTTATTTAGATAACAAAGGATGATGTAATGAGCCTATTTTGGTCCTAGATAAGTGCGTTGCGCTTCATTTGGTCTTACTTTGGTCAATGACTCCATTTTAGTCACTAGGATGGTGTAAATAAGCAAAGGAAGATGTAATGAGCCTATTTTGGTCCTAATTGAGTGTATTGAGCTTCATTAGGTCTTACTTTGGTTAATTTTCCATTTTAGTTACTAGGAAGGTTTAGATAACGAAAGGCTGATGTAATGAGCCTATTTTGGTCCTAATTGAATGTTTGAGCTTCATTTGGTCTTACTTTGGTCAATGACTCCATTTTAGTCATTAGGAACGTTTAGATAACCAAAGGATGATGTAATGAGCCTATTTGGTCCTAATTGAGTGTATTGAGCTTCATTAGGTTACTTTGGTCAATTCTTCCATTTTTAGTACTAGGAATGGTTAGATAACCAAAGGATGATGTAATGAGCCTATTTGGTCCTAATTGAGTGTATTGAGCTTCATTAGGTCTTACTTTGGTCAATTTTCCATTTTAGTCACTAGGAATTTAGATAACCAAAGGATGATGTAATGAGCCTATTTGGTCCTAATTGAGTGTATTGAGCTTCATTGTCTTACTTTGGTCAATGACCCATTTTAGTCATTAGGAAGGTTTAGATAACCAAAGGATGATGTAATGAGCCTATTTTGTCCTAATGAGTGTATTGAGCTTCATTAGGTCTTACTTTGGTCAATCTTCATTTTAGTCACTAGGAAGGTTTAGATAACCAAAGGATGATGTAATGAGCCTATTTTGGTCCTAATTGAATGTATTGAGCTTCATTTGGTCTTACTTTGGTCAATGACTCCATTTTAGTCATTAGGAAGTTTAGATAACCAAAGGATGATGTAATGAGCCTATTTTGGTCCTAATTGAGTGTATTGAGCTTCATTAGGTCTTACTTTGGTCAATTCTTCCATTTTAGTTACTAGGATGGTGTAGATAACCAAAGGATGATGTAATGAGCCTATTTGGTCCTAATTGAGTGTATTGAGCTTCATTAGGTCTTACTTTGGTCAATTCTTTCATTTTAGTCACTAGGAAGGTTTAGATAACCAAAGGATGATGTAATGAGCCTATTTTGGTCCTAATTGAGTGTATTGAGCTTCATTATGTCTTACTTTGGTCAATTCTTCCATTTTAGTTACTAGGAAGGTTTAGATAACAAAGGATGATGTAATGAGCCTATTTTGGTCCTAATTGAATGTATTGAGCTTCATTGGTCTTACTTTGGTCAATTCTTCCATTTTAGTCACTTGGAAGGTTTAGATAACCAAAGATGATGTAATGAGCCTATGTTGGTCCTAATTGAGTGTATTGAGCTTCATTTGGTTTAACTTTGGTCAATGACTCCATTTTAGTCATTAGGAAGGTTTAGATAACCAAAGGATGATGTAATGAGCCTATTTTGGTCCTAATTGAGTGTATTGAGCTTCATTAGGTCTTACTTTTGTCAATTCTTTCATTTTAGTCACTAGGAAGGTTTAGATAACCAAAGGATGATGTAATGAGCCTATTTTGGTCCTAATTGAGTGTATTGAGCTTCATTATGTCTTACTTTGGTCAATTCTTCCATTTTAGTTACTAGGAAGGTTTAGATAACAAAGGATGATGTAATGAGCCTATTTTGGTCCTAATTGAGTGTATTGAGCTTCATTAGGTCTTACTTTGGTCAATTCTTCCATTTTAGTCACTTGGAAGGTTTAGATAACCAAAGGATGATGTAATGAGCCTATTTGGTCCTAATTGAGTGTATTGAGCTTCATTTGGTTTACTTTGGTCAATGACTCCATTTTAGTCATTAGGAAGTTTAGATAACCAAAGGATGATGTAATGAGCCTATTTTGTCCTAATTGAGTATTGAGCTCATTGGTCTTACTTTGGTCAATCCATTTTAGTCACTAGGAAGGTTTAGATAACCAAGGATAATGAGCCTATTTTGGTCCTAATTGAATGTATTGAGCTTCATTGGTCTTACTTTGGTCAATCTCCATTTTAGTCACTAGGAAGGTTTAGATAACCAAAGGATGATGTAATGAGCCTATTTTGTCCTAATTGAGTGTATTGAGCTTCATTAGGTCTTACTTTGGTCAATTCTTCCATTTTAGTACTAGGGGTTAGATAACCAAAGGATGATGTAATGAGCCTATTTTGGTCCTAATTGAGTGTATTGAGCTTCATTAGGTCTTACTTTGGTCAATTCTTCCATTTTAGTCACTAGGAAGGTTTAGATAACCAAAGGATGATGTAATGAGCCTATTTTGGTCCTAATTGAGTGTATTGAGCTTCATTTGTCTTACTTTGGTCAATTCTTCCATTTTAGTTACTAGGAAGGTTTAGATAACAAAGGAGATGTAATGAGCCTATTTTGGTCCTAATTGAATGTATTGAGCTTCATTGGTCTTACTTTGGTCAATTCTTCCATTTTAGTCACTTGGAAGGTTTAGATAACCAAAGGATGATGTAATGAGCCTATTTGGTCCTAATTGAGTGTATTGAGCTTCATTTGGTTTACTTTGGTCAATGACTCCATTTTAGTCATTAGGAAGGTTTAGATAACCAAAGGATGATGTAATGAGCCTATTTTGGTCCTAATTGAGTGTATTGAGCTTCATTAGGTCTTACTTTTGTCAATTCTTCATTTTAGTCACTAGGAAGGTTTAGATAACCAAAGGATGATGTAATGAGCCTATTTTGGTCCTAATTAAGTGTTTTGAGCTTCATTAGGTATTACTTTGGTCAATTCTTCCATTTTAGTTACTAGGAAGGTTAGATAACGAAAGGATGATGTAATGAGCCTATTTTGGTCTAATAAAATGTATTGAGCTTCATTGGTCTTACTTTGGTCAATGACGCCATTTTAGTCATTAGGAAGTTTAGATAACCAGGATGATGTAATGAGCCTATTTTGGTCCTAATTGAGTGTATTGAGCTTCATTTGGTCTTACTTTTGTCCATGACTCCACTTTAGTCACTAGGAAGGTTTAGATAACAAAGGATGATGTAATGAGGCTATTTTGGTCCTTATTGAGTGTGTTGAGCTTCATTTGGTCTTACTTTGGTCAATGACTCCATTTTAGTCACTAGGATGGTGTAGATAAGCAAAGGATGATCTAATGAGCCTATTTTGGTCCTAATTGAGTGTATTGAGCTTCATTAGGTCTGACTTTGGTCAATTCTTTCATTTTAGTCACTAGGAAGGTTTAGATAACGAAAGGCTGATGTAATGAGCCTATTTTGGTCCTAATTGATGTATTGAGCTTCATTAGGTCTTACTTTGGTCAATTATTTCATTTTAGTCACTAGGAAGGTTTAGATAACCAAAGGATGATGTAATGAGCCTATTTTGGTCCTAATTGAGTGTTTTGAGCTTCATTAGGTCTTACTTTGGTCAATTCTTCCATTTAGTTACTAGAAAGGTTTAGAAAACGAAAGGATGATGTAATGAGCCTATTTTGGTCCTAATTAAATGTATTAAGTTTTATTTAGTTTTACTTTGGTCAATGATTCCATTTTAGTCAATAGGAAGGTTTAGATAACCAAAGGATGATGTAATGAGCCTATTTTGGTCCTAATTGAGTGTATTGAGCTTCATTTGGTCTTTCTTTGTCCATGACTCCACTTTAGTCACTAGGAAGGTTTAGATAAGCAAAGGATGATGTAATGAGCCTGTTTTGGTCCTTATTGAGTGTGTTGAGCTTCATTTGGTCTTACTTTGGTCAATGACTCCATTTTAGTCACTAGGATGGTGTAGATAAGCAAAGGATTATCTAATGAGCCTATTTTTGTCCTAATTGAGTGTATTGAGCTTCATTAGGTCTTACTTTGGTCAATTCTTGCATTTTAGTTACTAGGAAAGTTTAGATAACGAAAGGATGATGTAATGAGCCTATTTTGGTCCTAATTAAATGTATTGAACTTCATTTGGTCTTACTTTGGTCAACGACGCCATTTTAGTCATTAGGAAGGTTTAGATAACCATAGGATGATGTAATGAGCCTATTTTGGTCCTAATTGAGTGTATTGAGCTTCATTCTGTCTTACTTTGGTCAATATTTCATTTTAGTCACTAGGAAGGTTTAGATAACCAAAGGATGATGTAATGAGCCTATTTTGGTCCTAATTGAGTGTATTGAGCTTCATTAGGTCTTACTTTGGTCAATTATTTCATTTAGTCACTAGGAAGGTTTAGATAACCAAAGGATGATGTAATGAGCCTATTTTGGTCCTAATTGAGTGTTTTGAGCTTCATTAGGTCTTACTTTGGTCAATTCTTCCATTTTAGTTACTAGGAAGGTTTAGATAACGAAAGGATGATGTAATGAGCCTATTTTGGTCCTAATTAAATGTATTGAGCTTCATTTGGTCTTACTTTGGTCAATGACGCCATTTTAGTCATTAGGAAGGTTTAGATAAAGGATGATGTAATGAGCCTATTTTGGATTGAGTGTATTGAGCTTCATTTGGTCTTACTTTGGTCAATTATTTCATTTTAGTCACTAGGAAGGTTTAGATAACCAAAGGATGATGTAATGAGCCTATTTTGTCCTAATTGAGTGTATTGAGCTTCATTAGGTCTTACTTTGGTCAATTATTTCTTTAGTCACTAGGAAGGTTTAGATAACCAAAGGATGATGTAATGAGCCTATTTTGGTCCTAATTAAGTGTTTTGAGCTTCATTAGGTTTACTTGGTCAATTCTTCCATTTTAGTTACTAGGAAGGTTTAGATAACGAAAGGATGATGTAATGAGCCTATTTTGGTCCTAATTAAATGTATTGAGCTTCATTTGGTCTTACTTTGGTCAATGACGCCATTTTAGTCATTAGGAAGGTTTAGATAACCAAGGATGATGTAATGAGCCTATTTTGGTCCTAATTGAGTGTATTGAGCTTCATTTGGTCTTATTTGTCCATGACTCCACTTTAGTCACTAGGAAGGTTTAGATAAGCAAAGGATGATGTAATGAGGCTATTTTGGTCCTTATTGAGTGTGTTGAGCTTCATTTGGTCTTACTTTGGTCAATGACTCCATTTTAGTCACTAGATAAGCAAAGGATGTAATGAGCCTATTTTGGTCCTAATTGAGTGTATTGAGCTTCATTAGGTCTACTTTGGTCAATTCTTTCATTTTAGTCACTAGGAAGGTTTAGATAACGAAATGATGTAATGAGCCTATTTTGGTCCTAATTGATGTATGAG
Source organism: Aeschynomene evenia (assembly GCA_013621005.1). Classification (NCBI taxonomy): domain Eukaryota; kingdom Viridiplantae; phylum Streptophyta; class Magnoliopsida; order Fabales; family Fabaceae; genus Aeschynomene; species Aeschynomene evenia. The sequence goes on along the minus strand of RYYW01000748.1, from coordinate 15,667 downwards.
CTTCATTAGGTCTTACTTTGGTCAATTATTTCATTTTAGTTAGGAAGGTTTAGATAACCAAAGGATGATGTAATGAGCCTATTTTGGTCCTAATTGAGTGTTTTGAGCTTCATTAGGTCTTACTTTGGTCAATTCTTCCATTTTAGTTACTAGAAAGGTTTAGAAAACGAAAGGATGATGTAATGAGCCTATTTTGGTCCTAATTAAATGTATTAAGTTTTATTTAGTTTTACTTTGGTCAATGATTCCATTTTAGTCAATAGGAAGGTTTAGATAACCAAAGGATGATGTAATGAGCCTATTTTGGTCCTAATTGAGTGTATTGAGCTTCATTTGGTCTTTCTTTTGTCCATGACTCCACTTTAGTCACTAGGAAGGTTTAGATAAGCAAAGGATGATGTAATGAGCCTGTTTTGGTCCTTATTGAGTGTGTTGAGCTTCATTTGGTCTTACTTTGGTCAATGACTCCATTTTAGTCACTAGGATGGTGTAGATAAGCAAAGGATATCTAATGAGCCTATTTTTGTCCTAATTGAGTGTATTGAGCTTCATTAGGTCTTACTTTGGTCAATTCTTGCATTTTAGTTACTAGGAAGGTTTAGATAACGAAAGGATGATGTAATGAGCCTATTTTGGTCCTAATTAAATGTATTGAGCTTCATTTGGTCTTACTTTGGTCAACGACGCCATTTTAGTCATTAGGAAGGTTTAGATAACCAAGGATGATGTAATGAGCCTATTTTGGTCCTAATTGAGTGTATTGAGCTTCATTGGTCTTACTTTGGTCAATTATTTCATTTTAGTCACTAGGAAGGTTTAGATAACCAAAGGATGATGTAATGAGCCTATTTTGGTCCTAATTGAGTGTATTGAGCTTCATTAGGTCTTACTTTGGTCAAATTTCATTTTAGTCACTAGGAAGGTTTAGATAACCAAAGGATGATGTAATGAGCCTATTTTGGTCCTAATTGAGTGTTTGAGCTTCATTAGGTCTTACTTTGGTCAATTCTTCCATTTTAGTTACTAGGAAGGTTTAGATAACGAAAGGATGATGTAATGAGCCTATTTTGGTCCTAATTAAATGTATTGAGCTTCATTTGGTCTTACTTTGGTCAATGACGCCATTTTAGTCATTAGGAAGGTTTAGATAACCAAGGATGATGTAATGAGCCTATTTTGGTCCTAATTGAGTGTATTGAGCTTCATTTGGTCTTACTTTGGTCAATTATTTCATTTTAGTCACTAGGAAGGTTTAGATAACCAAAGGATGATGTAATGAGCCTATTTTTGTCCTAATTGAGTGTATTGAGCTTCATTAGGTCTTACTTTGGTCAATTATTTCATTTTAGTCACTAGGAAGGTTTAGATAACCAAAGGATGATGTAATGAGCCTATTTTGGTCCTAATTGAGTGTTTTGAGCTTCATTAGGTATTACTTTGGTCAATTCTTCCATTTTAGTTACTAGGAAGGTTTAGATAACGAAAGGATGATGTAATGAGCCTATTTTGGTCCTAATAAATGTATTGAGCTTCATTTGGTCTTACTTTGGTCAATGACGCCATTTTAGTCATTAGGAAGGTTTAGATAACCATAGGATGATGTAATGAGCCTATTTTGGTCCTAATTGAGTGTATTGAGCTTCATTTGGTCTTACTTTGTCCATGACTCACTTTAGTCACTAGGAAGGTTTAGATAAGCAAAGGATGATGTAATGAGGCTATTTTGGTCCTTATTGAGTGTGTTGAGCTTCATTTGGTCTTACTTTGGTCAATGACTCCATTTTAGTCACTAGGATGGTGTAGATAAGCAAAGGATGATCTAATGAGCCTATTTTGGTCCTAATTGAGTGTATTGAGCTTCATTAGGTCTGACTTTGGTCAATTCTTTCATTTTAGTCACTAGGAAGGTTTAGATAACGAAAGGCTGATGTAATGAGCCTATTTGGTCCTAATTGATGTATTGAGCTTCATTAGGTCTTACTTTGGTCAATTATTTCATTTTAGTCACTAGGAAAGGTTTAGATAACCAAAGGATGATGTAATGAGCCTATTTTGGTCCTAATTGAGTGTTTTGAGCTTCATTAGGTCTTACTTTGGTCAATTCTTCCATTTTAGTTACTAGAAAGGTTTAGAAAACGAAAGGATGATGTAATGAGCCTATTTTGGTCCTAATTAATGTATTAAGTTTTATTAGTTTTACTTTGGTCAATGATTCCATTTTAGTCAATAGGAAGGTTTAGATAACCAAAGGATGATGTAATGAGCCTATTTTGGTCCTAATTGAGTGTATTGAGCTTCATTTGGTCTTTCTTTTGTCCATGACTCCACTTTAGTCACTAGGAAGGTTTAGATAAGCAAAGGATGATGTAATGAGCCTGTTTTGGTCCTTATTGAGTGTGTTGAGCTTCATTTGGTCTTACTTTGGTCAATGACTCCATTTTAGTCACTAGGATGTGTAGATAAGCAAAGGATTATCTAATGAGCCTATTTTTGTCCTAATTGAGTGTATTGAGCTTCATTAGGTCTTACTTTGGTCAATTCTTGCATTTTAGTTACTAGGAAAGTTTAGATAACGAAAGGATGATGTAATGAGCCTATTTTGGTCCTAATTAAATGTATTGAACTTCATTTGGTCTTACTTTGGTCAACGACGCCATTTTAGTCATTAGGAAGGTTTAGATAACCATAGGATGATGTAATGAGCCTATTTTGGTCCTAATTGAGTGTATTGAGCTTCATTTGGTCTTACTTTGGTCAATTATTTCATTTTAGTCACTAGGAAGGTTTAGATAACCAAAGGATGATGTAATGAGCCTATTTTGGTCCTAATTGAGTGTATTGAGCTTCATTAGGTCTTACTTTGGTCAATTATTTCATTTTAGTCACTAGGAAGGTTTAGATAACCAAAGGATGATGTAATGAGCCTATTTTGGTCCTAATTGAGTGTTTTGAGCTTCATTAGGTTTTACTTTGGTCAATTCTTGCATTTTAGTTACTAGGAAGGTTTAGATAACGAAAGGATGATGTAATGAGCCTATTTTGGTCCTAATTAAATGTATTGAGCTTCATTTGGTCTTACTTTGGTCAATGACGCCATTTTAGTCATTAGGAAGGTTTAGATAACCATAGGATGATGTAATGAGCCTATTTTGGTCCTAATTGAGTGTATTGAGCTTCATTTGGTCTTACTTTGGTCAATTATTTCATTTTAGTCACTAGGAAGGTTTAGATAACCAAAGGATGATGTAATGAGCCTATTTTGGTCCTAATTGAGTGTATTGAGCTTCATTAGGTCTTACTTTGGTCAATTATTTCATTTTAGTCACTAGGAAGGTTTAGATAACCAAAGGATGATGTAATGAGCTATTTTGGTCTAATTAAGTGTTTTGAGCTTCATTAGGTATTACTTTGGTCAATTCTTCCATTTTAGTTACTAGGAAGGTTTAGATAACGAAAGGATGATGTAATGAGCCTATTTTGGTCCTAATTAAATGTATTGAGCTTCATTTGGTCTTACTTTGGTCAATGACGCCATTTTAGTCATTAGGAAGGTTTAGATAACCATAGGATGATGTAATGAGCCTATTTTGGTCCTAATTGAGTGTATTGAGCTTCATTTGGTCTTACTTTTGTCCATGACTCCACTTTAGTCACTAGGAAGGTTTAGATAAGCAAAGGATGATGTAATGAGGCTATTTTGGTCCTTATTGAGTGTGTTGAGCTTCATTTGGTCTTACTTTGGTCAATGACTCCATTTTAGTCACTAGGATGGTGTAGATAAGCAAAGGATGATCTAATGAGCCTATTTTGGTCCTAATTGAGTGTATTGAGCTTCATTAGGTCTGACTTTGGTCAATTCTTTCATTTTAGTCACTAGGAAGGTTTAGATAACGAAACGCTGATGTAATGAGCCTATTTTGGTCCTAATTGAATGTATTGAGCTTCATTAGGTCTTACTTTGGTCAATTATTTCATTTTAGTCACTAGGAAGGTTTAGATAACCAAAGGATGATGTAATGAGCCTATTTTGGTCCTAATTGAGTGTTTTGAGCTTCATTAGGTCTTACTTTGGTCAATTCTTCCATTTTAGTTACTAGAAAGGTTTAGAAACGAAAGGATGATGTAATGAGCCTATTTTGGTCCTAATTAATGTATTAAGTTTTATTTAGTTTTACTTTGGTCAATGATTCCATTTTAGTCAATAGGAAGGTTTAGATAACCAAAGGATGATGTAATGAGCCTATTTTGGTCCTAATTGAGTGTATTGAGCTTCATTTGGTCTTTCTTTTGTCCATGACTCCACTTTAGTCACTAGGAAGGTTTAGATAAGCAAAGGATGATGTAATGAGCCTGTTTTGGTCCTTATTGAGTGTGTTGAGCTTCATTTGGTCTTACTTTGGTCAATGACTCCATTTTAGTCACTAGGATGGTGTAGATAAGCAAAGGATTATCTAATGAGCCTATTTTTGTCCTAATTGAGTGTATTGAGCTTCATTAGGTCTTACTTTGGTCAATTCTTGCATTTTAGTTACTAGGAAAGTTTAGATAACGAAAGGATGATGTAATGAGCCTATTTTGGTCCTAATTAAATGTATTGAACTTCATTTGGTCTTACTTTGGTCAACGACGCCATTTTAGTCATTAGGAAGGTTTAGATAACCATAGGATGATGTAATGAGCCTATTTTGGTCCTAATTGAGTGTATTGAGCTTCATTCTGTCTTACTTTGGTCAATTATTTCATTTTAGTCACTAGGAAGGTTTAGATAACCAAAGGATGATGTAATGAGCCTATTTTGGTCCTAATTGAGTGTATTGAGCTTCATTAGGTCTTACTTTGGTCAATTATTTCATTTTAGTCACTAGGAAGGTTTAGATAACCAAAGGATGATGTAATGAGCCTATTTTGGTCCTAATTGAGTGTTTTGAGCTTCATTAGGTCTTACTTTGTCAATTCTTCCATTTTAGTTACTAGGAAGGTTTAGATAACGAAAGGATGATGTAATGAGCCTATTTTGTCCTAATTAAATGTATTGAGCTTCATTTGGTCTTACTTTGGTCAATGACGCCATTTTAGTCATTAGAGGTTTAGATAACCATAGGATGATGTAATGAGCCTATTTTGGTCCTAATTGAGTGTATTGAGCTTCATTTGGTCTTACTTTGGTCAATTATTTCATTTTAGTCACTAGGAAGGTTTAGATAACCAAAGGATGATGTAATGAGCCTATTTTGGTCCTAATTGAGTGTATTGAGCTTCATTAGGTCTTACTTTGGTCAATTATTTCATTTTAGTCACTAGGAAGGTTTAGATAACCAAAGGATGATGTAATGAGCCTATTTTGGTCCTAATTGAGTGTTTTGAGCTTCATTAGGTATTACTTTGGTCAATTCTTCCATTTTAGTTACTAGGAAGGTTTAGATAACGAAAGGATGATGTAATGAGCCTATTTTGGTCCTAATTAAATGTATTGAGCTTCATTTGGTCTTACTTTGGTCAATGACGCCATTTTAGTCATTAGGAAGGTTTAGATAACCATAGGATGATGTAATGAGCCTATTTTGGTCCTAATTGAGTGTATTGAGCTTCATTTGGTCTTACTTTTGTCCATGACTCCACTTTAGTCACTAGGAAGGTTTAGATAAGCAAAGGATGATGTAATGAGGCTATTTTGGTCCTATTGAGTGTGTTGAGCTTCATTTGGTCTTACTTTGGTCAATGACTCCATTTTAGTCACTAGGATAGATAAGCAAAGGATGATCTAATGAGCCTATTTTGGTCCTAATTGAGTGTATTGAGCTTCATTAGGTCTGACTTTGGTCAATTCTTTCATTTTAGTCACTAGGAAGGTTTAGATAACGAAAGGCTGATGTAATGAGCCTATTTTGGTCCTAATTGAATGTATTGAGCTTCATTAGGTCTTACTTTGGTCAATTATTTCATTTTAGTCACTAGGAAGGTTTAGATAACCAAAGGATGATGTAATGAGCCTATTTTGGTCCTAATTGAGTGTTTTGAGCTTCATTAGGTCTTACTTTGGTCAATTCTTCCATTTTAGTTACTAGAAAGGTTTAGAAAACGAAAGGATGATGTAATGAGCCTATTTTGGTCCTAATTAAATGTATTAAGTTTTATTTAGTTTTACTTTGGTCAATGATCCATTTTAGTCAATAGGAAGGTTTAGATAACCAAAGGATGATGTAATGAGCCTATTTTGGTCCTAATTGAGTGTATTGAGCTTCATTTGGTCTTTCTTTTGTCCATGACTCCACTTTAGTCACTAGGAAGGTTTAGATAAGCAAAGGATGATGTAATGAGCCTTTTTGGTCCTTATTGAGTGTGTTGAGCTTCATTTGGTCTTACTTTGGTCAATGACTCCATTTTAGTCACTAGGATGGTGTAGATAAGCAAAGGATTATCTAATGAGCCTATTTTTGTCCTAATTGAGTGTATTGAGCTTCATTAGGTCTTACTTTGGTCAATTCTTGCATTTTAGTTACTAGGAAGTTTAGATAACGAAAGGATGATGTAATGAGCCTATTTTGGTCCTAATTAAATGTATTGAACTTCATTTGGTCTTACTTTGGTCAACGACGCCATTTTAGTCATTAGGAAGGTTTAGATAACCATAGGATGATGTAATGAGCCTATTTGGTCCTAATTGAGTGTATTGAGCTTCAGTCTTACTTTGGTCAATTTCATTTTAGTCACTAGGAAGGTTTAGATAACCAAAGGATGATGTAATGAGCCTATTTTGGTCCTAATTGAGTGTATTGAGCTTCATTAGGTCTTACTTTGGTCAATTATTTCATTTTAGTCACTAGGAAGGTTTAGATAACCAAAGGATGATGTAATGAGCCTATTTGGTCCTAATTGAGTGTTTTGAGCTTCATTAGGTCTTACTTTGGTCAATTCCATTTTAGTTACTAGGAAGGTTTAGATAACCAAAGGATGATGTAATGAGCCTATTTTGGTCCTAATTGAGTGTATTGAGCTTCATTAGGTCTTACTTTGGTCAATTATTTCATTTAGTCACTAGGAAGGTTTAGATAACCAAAGGATGATGTAATGAGCCTATTTTGGTCCTAATTGAGTGTTTTGAGCTTCATTAGGTCTTACTTTGGTCAATTTCTTCCATTTTAGTTACTAGGAAGGTTTAGATAACGAAAGGATGATGTAATGAGCCTATTTTGGTCCTAATTAAATGTATTGAGCTTCATTTGGTCTTACTTTGGTCAATGACGCCATTTTAGTCATAGGAAGGTTTAGATAACCAAGGATGATGTAATGAGCCTATTTTGGTCCTAATTGAGTGTATTGAGCTTCATTTGGTCTTACTTTGTCCATGACTCCACTTTAGTCACTAGGAAGGTTTAGATAAGCAAAGGATGATGTAATGAGGCTATTTTGGTCCTTATTGAGTGTGTTGAGCTTCATTTGGTCTTACTTTGGTCAATGACTCCATTTTAGTCACTAGATGGGTAGATAAGCAAAGGATGATCTAATGAGCCTATTTTGGTCCTAATTGAGTGTATTGAGCTTCATTAGGTCTGACTTTGGTCAATTCTTTCATTTTAGTCACTAGGAAGGTTTAGATAACGAAAGGCTGATGTAATGAGCCTATTTTGGTCCTAATTGAATGTATTGAGCTTCATTAGGTCTTACTTGGTCAATTATTTCATTTTAGTCACTAGGAAGGTTTAGATAACCAAAGGATGATGTAATGAGCCTATTTTGGTCCTAATTGAGTGTTTGAGCTTCATTAGGTCTTACTTTGGTCAATTCTTCCATTTTAGTTACTAGAAAGGTTTAGAAAACGAAAGGATGATGTAATGAGCCTATTTTGGTCCTAATTAAATGTATTAAGTTTATTTAGTTTTACTTTGGTCAATGATGCCATTTTAGTCAATAGGAAGGTTTAGATAACCAAAGGATGATGTAATGAGCCTATTTTGGTCCTAATTGAGTGTATTGAGCTTCATTTGGTCTTTCTTTTGTCCATGACTCCACTTTAGTCACTAGGAAGGTTTAGATAAGCAAAGGATGATGTAATGAGCCTGTTTTGGTCCTTATTGAGTGTGTTGAGCTTCATTTGGTCTTACTTTGGTCAATGACTCCATTTTAGTCACTAGGATGGTGTAGATAAGCAAAGGATTATCTAATGAGCCTATTTTGTCCTAATTGAGTGTATTGAGCTTCATTAGGTCTTACTTTGGTCAATTCTTGCATTTTAGTTACTAGGAAAGTTTAGATAACGAAAGGATGATGTAATGAGCCTATTTTGGTCCTAATTAAATGTATTGAACTTCATTTGGTCTTACTTTGGTCAATGACGCCATTTTAGTCATTAGGAAGGTTTAGATAACCAAGGATGATGTAATGAGCCTATTTTGGTCCTAATTGAGTGTTGAGCTTCATTAGGTCTTACTTTGGTCAATTATTTCATTTTAGTCACTAGGAAGGTTTAGATAACCAAAGGATGATGTAATGAGCCTATTTTGGTCCTAATTGAGTGTATTGAGCTTCATTAGGTCTTACTTTGGTCAATTATTTCATTTTAGTCACTAGGAAGGTTTAGATAACCAAAGGATGATGTAATGAGCCTATTTTGGTCCTAATTGAGTGTTTGAGCTTCATTAGGTCTTACTTTGGTCAATTCTTCCATTTTAGTTACTAGGAAGGTTTAGATAACCAAAGGATGATGTAATGAGCCTATTTTGGTCCTAATTGAGTGTATTGAGCTTCATTAGGTCTTACTTTGGTCAATTATTTCATTTTAGTCACTAGGAAGGTTTAGATAACCAAAGGATGATGTAATGAGCCTATTTTGGTCCTAATTGAGTGTTTTTGAGCTTCATTAGGTCTTACTTTGGTCAATTCTTCCATTTTAGTACTAGGAAGGTTTAGATAACGAAAGGATGATGTAATGAGCCTATTTTGTCCTAATTAAATGTATTGAGCTTCATTTGGTCTTACTTTGGTCAATGACGCCATTTTAGGAAGGTTTAGATAACCATAGGATGATGTAATGAGCCTATTTGGTCCTAATTGAGTGTATTGAGCTTCATTTGGTCTTACTTTTGGACTTTAGTCACTAGGAAGGTTTAGATAAGCAAAGGATGATGTAATGAGCTATTTTGGTCCTTATTGAGTGTGTTGAGCTTCATTTGGTCTTACTTTGGTCAATGACTCCATTTTAGTCACTAGGATTAGATAAGCAAAGGATGATCTAATGAGCCTATTTTGGTCCTAATTGAGTGTATTGAGCTTCATTAGGTCTACTTTGGTCAATTCTTTCATTTTAGTCACTAGGAAGGTTTAGATAACGAAAGGCTGATGTAATGAGCCTATTTTGGTCCTAATTGAATGTATTGAGCTTCATTAGGTCTTACTTTGGTCAATTTTCATTTTAGTCACTAGGAAGGTTTAGATAACCAAAGGATGATGTAATGAGCCTATTTTGGTCCTAATTGAGTGTTTGAGCTTCATTAGGTCTTACTTTGGTCAATTCTTCCATTTAGTTACTAGGAAGGTTTAGATAACGAAAGGATGATGTAATGAGCCTATTTTTGGTCCTAATTAAATGTATTAGCTTTATTTAGTCTTACTTTGGTCAATGAGCCATTTTAGTCAATAGGAAGGTTTAGATAACCAAAGGATGATGTAATGAGCCTTTTGGTCCTTATTGAGTGTGTTGAGCTTCATTGGTCTTACTTTGGTCAATGACTCCATTTTAGTCACTAGGATAGATAAGCAAAGGATGAGCCTATTTTTGTCCTAATTGAGTGTTGAGCTTCATTAGGTCTTACTTTGGTCACATTTAGTTACTAGGAAGGTTTAGATAACGAAAGGATGATGTAATGAGCCTATTTTGGTCCTAATTAAATGTATTGAGCTTCATTTGGTCTTACTTTGGTCAATGACGCCATTTTAGTCATTAGGAAGTTTAGATAACAAAGGATGATGTAATGAGCCTATTTTGGTCCTAATTGAGTGTATTGAGCTTCATTAGGTCTTACTTTGGTCAATCATTTTAGTCATTAGGAAGGTTTAGATAACAAAGGATGATGTAATGAGCCTATTTTGGTCCTAATTGAGTGTATTGAGCTTCATTAGGTCTACTTTGGTCAATTCTTTCATTTTAGTCACTAGGAAGGTTTAGATAACGAAAGGCTGATGTAATGAGCCTATTTTGGTCCTAATTGAATGTATTGAGCTTCATTAGGTCTTACTTTGGTCAATTATTTCATTTTAGTCACTAGGAAGGTTTAGATAACAAAGGATGATGTAATGAGCCTATTTTGGTCCTAATTGAGTGTTTTGAGCTTCATTAGGTCTTACTTTGGTCAATTCTTCCATTTTAGTTACTAGGAAGGTTTAGATAACGAAAGGATGATGTAATGAGCCTATTTTGGTCCTAATTAAATGTATTAAGCTTTATTTAGTCTTACTTTGGTCAATGATGCCATTTTAGTCATAGGAAGGTTTAGATAACCAAAGGATGATGTAATGAGCCTATTTTGGTCCTAATTGAGTGTATTGAGCTTCATTTGGTCTTACTTTTGTCCATGACTCCACTTTAGTCACTAGGAAGGTTTAGATAAGCAAAGGATGATGTAATGAGGCTATTTTGGTCCTATTGAGTGTGTTGAGCTTCATTTGGTCTTACTTTGGTCAATGACTCCATTTTAGTCACTAGGATGGTGTAGATAAGCAAAGGATATCTAATGAGCCTTTTTGTCCTAATTGAGTGTATTGAGCTTCAT
>RYYW01000747.1:0-21055 GCA_013621005.1 Aeschynomene evenia | reverse complement strand
ATGCATCCTTCTCAAGTAATTGACTTGGATGAAGATGGTGAGAAAGTCTCAGAAAGAAACTATCGTGGCATGATTGGCTCTCTTCTCTATCTCACTGCCTCTAGACCAGATATTCAACTAAGTGTTGGCATCTGTGCAAGATTTCAGTCAAAACCCAAGCAATCACACTTAACTGCTGTTAAGAGAATTCTGCGATATTTGATCGGAACTACTAATCTTGGCTTATGGTACGAGAAAGGTTGTTCTTCTGATGTTGTAGGATACTGTGATGCTGATTACGCTGGAGACAGGATCGATCGCAAGAGCACAAGCGGATGCTGCTGTTTCTTCGGACACTGCTTAATTACATGGTCATGCAAGAAGCAGAACACCATTGTACTATCAACAGCTGAAGCTAAGTATGTGTCAGCAGCAAACTGCTGCGCTCAGATGCTCTGGATAAGGAATCAATTGCAAGATTATCAACTAAGGTATGAGAAAATTCTCATTCTTTGTGATAATACAAGCGCAATTAACTTAGCAAAGAATCCTATTCAGCATTCTCGATCCGAGCACATAGATATAAAACATCATTTTATTCGGGATCACGTGCAAAAAGGCGATGTGGAAATCAAATTTGTGAATATTGAGGATCAAATCTCAGATATATTCACAAAGCCTTTACCCGAGGATCGTTTTAATGTTTTGAAAGGACTTCTTAATCTAAGATGTTTCTAATTTAAAAAAAAAAAGAATTTTAAAAATTATCTTCCTAGAAACTCCCCTTAGTCCTAAGTTTAGAATCTGAGGCAAATAAGGTAGAGCCAATCTTCTGAGCAAAATGTTTGAGAGCATTTTCTGAGGAAATTCAAGACTCAGAAGACCTACCTCTCAGAAAGGTAGTCTTCTGAATAACCTCTCAGAAAGAAGCACTCTCAGAAAGACCATCTTTCTCAAAAGAGTGCCTTCCGAGAAAGCAGTTACCAAACGATAACTTTTAAATTAAATTCTATAACGGCTAGTTCTTACCTACCCTATAAAATCCGTACTACCTTGCTCCAGATTTGATATTTGCTCTTAAAACTCACCCAATCTCTCTTCTCACCTCACCTCAACAAATCCCTCCCTTTTTCTCACTCAAACCATAAACCCATTCTCAAGTGGATGCGAAAATGAGTAAAGCAACCAACTCTTCTGACGAAAAACAGAAGAAAAGGAAAGAGACTCACTCATCTTCTGCACAGAGAGGCATGGGTTCTGAGACACCTCAGAAGGTCTCTTGGAAGAACCCTATGATAACCTTCATAACTGAAGACTCTGAGAAAGCATCAACAGATCAACTCGTAGGAAGGAAAAGGAAATTGGATGCAAGTACGCTTCAGCACAAATGGAAGCACGAAGATAGAATAGATAATAAGTCAAAAACTCAGAAAGTTTTGGATGATCGGAACTTACATGGTCAAACATCTGAGATTAACAAAACCTACATTCCAAAGAGTGCAAGAGTGACAAATGCTGTTAGAACTGAGCCCTGCTCCGAAACAGACACTGATATCTCTCATGTCTCAGAATCCTATGAGACTGAAGAAATTGTACAAGAAACTCAGTCTGATCAGGAAGTACACAAGGAATCCCTGAAGTGTCACTTCAATTTGATCAAGTCACCTCCACTCCAACTTGGTCCAACCCCCTCTGTATCAGATACGATAAGTGAATTTAGCTCTCACGAGGAGAGGATATAAATAAATTCACCAGTGCTGTGTGCTTTCAAAATCCCTGCTGAAGAAAGAGTTACGGACAAAATTGAAGAAGATGTCGCTGAAGAAGAAGAAGGAACTTCTGAAAAACAAAGACTGGAGTCAATGGATGCTATTCTTGAAGCTGAAGTTTTTCGGCCTCCTCCTCCTCCCACCTCTTCTGATGGCATACCTCCAGAATGCCCCCTGGCGCGGATCAAGCAGAAGTTCAAATGGAAATGTGCAAACTGCTCCGCTTTATTGCTAGGAGGATAGCAGCTCTAAGTCCATGATGATGTTTATGTTAGCCACCCTTTTTGATGTAACAAAGGGGGAGAAGAAAAATAGATAATATTTTGGCTATATAAACAACTAGGCCTAGGATTTAGGGGGAGTACCTAGGAATTGGGAGAACAACAAATTTAGGGGGAGCCAAAAATTTTGTTTGTAACCCCATTTGAATTTTAATGAAATATTATTCATGTTTTGGCATCTCTCGGTTATAAAATAGCTTGGTATTTCTAAAATCATATTTCATTCATCAAGAAATACATGCTATAATTGATAATCTAAAAACAGTATTCATACATTGCATATTTATCTGTTGATTATCAAAGCCTTCTAAGAAAATAACAAAGCCTTCTCTCAAAAAGCTATGTTAGTTTCTAAGAAAGCAAAAGTGCATTCTGAGTAAGTTATGAACTTAATCAGAAACACTTCAGAACTTAAGCAAAATTATTATCTTAAGACTTAAGTTGTTATCATCAAAAAGGGGGAGATTGTAAGCTCCAGAACCCTTCTGAGAGAAATTGATATATTTCTCTTAGAGAGATAGGAGGTTTTAATGATAACAAAGTAAGCCATAAGTACAAAAATTTTACTTAAGGTTTTGCTAACATGTGTGCTAAGTGTCTCAGAAAGATTAAAGTTTTGCAAATTCCATGAGTAAAGATCAAGACAAGCAATGAGTAACCTTATGAATTACAAGAAGAAATCATGGCGTGAAAAGACATCAGAAAGGATAGTCAGAAAACGCAAAGGTGAAAGTGCAGTTCTGAGAGAAGAACATTGTCGCCTCAGAAAGGTCTCAGAAGACCTTGCGACTAGTGGTTCTCAGAAGGGTCTTTCCTCAGAAGGGTCCTCTCTCAGAAGGTTCGCCTCAGAAGTCCGTACAACTCTCAGAAAGTTGGACTCAGAAGCAACCAAGTGTCAAGACTCAATGGATGAAGCAACAACTCTCAGAAAGCTCAAAACAACAAGCAAACGAAAGTGGGAACACACGCACTGTACAAGTCAGAAAGTTCCTCATTTCGCGCTGACTGTTGCAGGGAACCATTCTGAGCCAGAGACAGCCACAACAGCAAAGTGAAAACTTCTAAATTCGCGGCTCTTTGATGCCTATATATATGCGTTCGATTCCAGAGCATGGTGACGAAATTCTAGCGCAAAAACTCTTGATCAATCGTGCCAAAACTCTGTTGAATTGAAAATCATTATTTGCGAAAACTTAGAACTTTCTCAGAAAGACATTTTTCCGAAACTGTTTTTCTAACTTTGCGAAAAATCTCTAGCTTTGTATTGGTGTAAATTCTTACGTCTGTAAGTTAAATCTAGAAGTCTACTAAGAGAAAACAAAGTCTGTATCTTAATCTTAGTAGTTGTTTTCGAAACAAAAACTATATTCGAAAAACGCTAAGTCCTTCGTGTGTGAAGGCAGTTTTAAGTCCTCGATTGTTTGAGGCAAACAAAAGTCCTTAAGTGTTTAAGGCAATCAAAGTCCTCTATTGTGAGTCAAGGAAAAGTCCTTAATTAATTTAAGGCAAGGAAAGTCCTCTAGTGTTGGAGGCAAAGAAAATCCACCTCGGTTTGTGAAGTGGTGAAAGTCATTTACGTGGTAAAGGCATTGTTGTCTGAGAAGGCACTATAAGAAGAATATCTAAAGAACTCTCAACTGAAGGTTGAGGACTGGAGTAGGTTAGTTAAAACCGAACTAGTATAAAAATTTCATTGTGTTGAGCTTTTCTTCCTTCAATCTTACTTTCTAAGAAAACTAATAAACACATCTTTTAACTTAATCATAACTGAGAAATATTTAAGTTAAAATTCGAAGAGTTTAAGTGAAATTAATCTTAAAACACTTTCATAAAATTCTCAGAAAGGAACTTTCTCGAAAGGTAAAAGCTCTCAGAAGCTTAGCTTTCTCAGAAAGGTCATTCCGCTGCAAACACTCAATTCACCTTTCTGAGTAAAACAACCTTTTAAGAAAATCTTTTTAGAAGAAATTTTAACTAGCACGATTCAACCCCCCCTTCTCGTGCACAAATAGACCTTCAGTGATGTCCTTTTGACTAACTAATGCCGCCGGTGTTTATGGACTATATGAACGAATCTTCCAACCGTTCTTGGATAAGTTTGTAGTTGTTTTCATTGATGACATCTTAATTTATTCTAGAACGGAGGAAGAACATGAAGTAATCTTAGGTTGGTTTTGGAAGTATTGAAAGAAAAGAAGTTGTATGCCAAGTTAAGTAAGTGTGAGTTTTGGATGAAGAAGTCAAGTTTTTAGGCCATGTAGTATCTGCGGAGGGCATAGCTGTAGATCCTAGTAAGGTGGAAGCAGTGGTAAACTGGGAGAGACCAACTACAGTTACTGAGATTAGAAGCTTTCTAGGATTAGCCGGAAACTACCGTAGGTTTATTAAGGGTTTTTCGCAGCTTGCTTTACCTTTGACAAAGCTTACTAGAAAGAATGCTCCTTTTGTATGGTCTGATGAATGTGAAAGAAGTTTTGCAGAGTTAAAGGAGAGATTGACCACAACACCTGTACTTGTGGTGCCTGATCCTAATGAACCTTTTGAAGTTTATTGCGACGCTTCAGGGAAAGGGTTGGGTTGCATATTGATGCAATATCACCAAGTAGTGGCATATGCTTCACGGAAATTGAAGCACACAAGGTGAATTATCCTACCCATGACCTGGAGCTTGCCGCCAATTGTTTTTTGCTTTAAGGATTTGGAGGCACTACTTGTACAGAGTGAGATTGAAGTTTTCTCTGATCATAAGAGTTTGAAATATCTCTTTGATCAGAAAGAACTAAACATGAGGCAAAGACGATGGATGGAATTTTTAAAAGATTATGATTTTGGATTGAACTACCATCCGGGGAAAAGCGAACGCGGTAGCGGACGCTTTAAGTCGCAAATGCTTCATGTGTCTCACTTGATGATAAAGGAGACGGAACTATTGGAGAACTTCAGGAATCTTAACCTAGGAGTTTCCTTTACCCCGACAAGTGTTAAGGTTAGTCACCTCACAGTTTCTAGTAGTTCAAGGAGGATATTATGCAAGCTCAAAAGGATTGATGAGGAGTTTCTAAGTTAGTATAGGCGGCGAATGACGAGAAAGCATAAGGGTTTAGTAAGAACGGAGATGGTTTGTGGAGATGTAAAGGAAGGATCTGTGTACCTGCTTATGGTGACCTCCAGAGTAGTATTCTGGAGGAGGCTCACAAAAGCCACTTCACCATTCACCCGGGCGCAACCAAGATGTATCAAGATCTAAAGAAAATGTTTTGGTGGCCCGGTATGAAGAAAGATGTATCAGATTGGGTGAACCGGTGTTTAGTGTGTCAAAAAGTGAAGATTGTGCACCAAAAGGAACCCGGTATGTTACAACCACTGCAAATCCCTCATTGGAAGTGGGAAGTATAGCTATGGATTTTGTGGTGGGGTTACCAAAAACCCAAGCTGGTAATGATGCCATTTGGGTAATAGTAGACCGATTGACGAAATCGGCTCACTTTTTAACCATCAGAGTAACCTATCCCTTAGAAAAGTTAGCAAGTTTATACATCCGAGAGGTTGTAAGGTTACACGGAGTACCCGAGAGTATTATTTTGGATCGAGATCCGAGGTTTACTTCTCGTTTTTGGGAGGCCTTGCAAGAGGCATTTGGAACCGAACTCCGTATGAGCACAGCTTACCATCCACAAATCGATGGACAGTCCGAGCGGACTATCAAAACCCTAGAGGATATGTTGAGATCGTGTGTTTTGGACGATAAGGGTAGTTGGGATAAGATGTTGCCTCTAGTTGTGTTTTCCTACAACAACAGCTTCCATGCTAGCATAGGAATGACACCTTTTGAAGCGTTGTATGGTAGGAAGTGTCATTCTCCGCTGTGTTTGTATGATCCGGGAGAAAAGAGTACCCTAGGACCTGAGTTGGTGAGAGAAACCACAGAACAAATCCAAAGAATCAGGGAAAGGCTCTTGACGGCTCAAAGTCGTCAAAAGAGTTATGCGGATCATCGGCGTAGGCCATTGGAATTTGAGGCTGGGGATCATGTGTTTTTACGAGTGACCCCTACCACAGGAATAGGTAGAGCAATTAAAGTCAAGAAGTTGAGTCCTAGATACTTAGGTCCATTTCAAATCCTAAGTCGTATAGGTCCAGTCGCATACCGTATTGCTTTACCTCCAAAATTGTCAAACCTTCACAATGTTTTCCATGTATCACAACTCCGAAAGTACAATTCTGATCTGAGTCATGTATTAGAAATCGAAGAGGTACAACTAAAAGATGACTTAACTACTTTCCCTTTACTTCCTACCCGAATATTAGACCGGAGTATCAAGAACTTAAGGAATAAGACCGTTCCATTGGTGAAGGTGGCCTGGGGGTGGGGGAGAGCGGAGGAATATACATGGGAAAGAGAGGAAGAGATGAGAGAGTTGCATCCGACTCTATTTATAGGTATTGAATTTCGAGGGCGAAATTCTTTTTAAGGGGGGGAGAATGTAAGACCCTGACAGAGCACCGGAGCGTCGTTATTTCTCCGGTACTCTGGAGCAATTTAGAAGAAGGGTTTGAAAAAGGGTTTATTGCTGAATTAAACTAAATACAAGCTTGGTAGCAAGTAGTAAGACTGACTCAGGTCGTCTCTCAAGGAATCTGTGTGGCAATCATTGACTTAAACTTAGCGATAAATAAAAAGGGGGTTTTTGAGTGGTTTGCAAAGAAATTAAATTGGAAAAAGTAAAGACGATTGAAATAAATAATTTAAATGCAATTACAGAATAAGTAAATTGACATGAATTGAAGGAGACAAAAATGTAAAGAAACAGGATTAAAGACTTGAATTGAAATAGGCTTGAAAAGAGAAGAATAGAAATTGCTGAATAATAAAGTTTATATTAATGAAAACGAGGGAGAGATTCAAAGCGAACCCTCCAAGAAACAAGGTTTGAATGGAAATTGCAATAATGAAAAATAAACAAGTAACAATTACGATAACACGAAATAAATGAAATACTGAAAGAGTCGGAAAACACCAAGAGAAATTGACAGTGTCACTCTATCAAGCCAAGGTGTGAACTGGAGAGCAAGGAAGCACAAATCCTAATTCCTATGAAAAGCGTGAGAGAAAAGTAATATGTGGAGAAGAAGAAAGCAGATGTTTCTCCTCTCCGGAGGCTGGGATAGAATGAAAGATAGATCCCTAATTAACCTAAAATAGCGCAAGTGCGGAGCTGCGTTCTGCAGAGACCGCTGGGGCGGTCCCCTACCGCTGGGGCGGTCCTCTACCGCCGGGGCGGTCATCTACCGCTGGGGCGGTGGAGTGCGGAGCTTCCTTGCACGTGCTTCACTTTTGTCCGCTTGTGACCGCCTGGGCGGTTGTGCAGACTGCCTGGGCGGTCCCTCTGTTGCTGGAGTTCCAAAATCTTGTTTTCCCTTTGTTCCTAGTGTCAATCCAATGGATTATTTAATTACCACGTCTGAATCCTCTTCAGCCCGCCCAGTTGGTTCCTCCACCATTGATTTCAAGGTCTCCCAATCCAGTTGCTCAATAACATGACTCTCTTCAACAATTGGTACCTCCGGCTCCTCAAGTGAGAGTGGTTCTAGTGGTGGTGAAGGTGGTAGTGATGGAGGAGGTGGTAATGGTGAGGTAGCCTGAGTTTTCAATAGTCGAATTGCTTCTCCCAAGTAAGCAAGTTCTTCGAGGAGTAGATTCATCATGGACTTGTCCTCCTCATATCAAGGAGGGGATGATGCAAGGGATTGAGGGAGTTGTGTTGGGTAGAAAGGGTTAAGGGTTGGTTGTTCGGGGTATTCGATTGGGTATGGGTAAGGGTCAGGTTCTTGGTATGGGTAAGGGTCAGGTTCTTGGTATGGGTAAGGGTTAGGCTCTTGGTATGGGTAAGGATTAGGTTCTTGGTATAGATAAGGATTGGGTTCTTGGTATGGGTAAGGGTTAGGCTCTTGGTATGGGTAAGGATTAGGCTCTTGGTATGGGTAAGGATTAGATGTTTGGTATGGGTAAGGGTCAGGTTCTTGGTATGGGTGAGGATTAGGCTCTTGGTATGGGTAAGGATTAGGCTCTTGGTATGGGTAAGGATTGGGTTGTTGGTATGGATAAGGATTGGGTTCTTGGTATGGGCAAGGGTTAGGTTCTTGGTATGGATAAGGTTTAGACTCTTGGTATGGGTAAGGGTCAAGATGATTTTTCCAAGAGGAATTATAGGTGTTACCATATGAAGCATTCCCTTGATTGGGGAAATTTGTGACTGCCACTGTAGGGTACTCCTCATCCTCATTTAACAGAGGACAATTATCCGTGAGGTGGTTATCTGCACAAATCCCACATACCTGCTGAATTTCCGACAACTGTTGGCGTTGGCTGAGAGTTAATTCCTTGATGGCATTTGCCATCTTTATCAACTGTTTTGTCAAAGTCCCTTGCTCAAAGGAACCAAATTCATCCGCCCCTTGATACGCGTATGGTGGTGGTGGTTCTTGCATCCCATATCCTGATTGACAACCTACAAAACCATGAGAATTGCGTTCTTGGGAGCCAAAGTAGAGGTTAGTGTTCATGTTAGTTTAGAAAAGAAAAAAAAGAAAAGAATTTTTTTTTTTTTCAAACTGGCCGCCTGGGCGGTTGTCTAGCCGCTTGGGCGGTTGGCTCGGGAAGAAAATAAATAAAAGGAAAGTTGCAGAAAATAGAAATAAAAGAAAAAGAAAATCTTTTTGGACATTTTTTTTTATGAAAGAAGAAAAACAAGACTAGGATTAAATCAAAAATTGCCTAGATTCCCCGGCAACGGTGCCAAAATTGATAGAGCACCGGAGCGTCGTTATTTCTCCGGTACTCTGGAGCAATTTAGAAGAAGGGTTTGAAAAAGGATTTATTGCTGAATTAAACTCAATACAAGCTTGGTAGCAAGTAGTAAGACTGACTCAGGTCGTCTCTCAAGGAATTTGTGTGGCAATCGTTGACTTAAACTTAGCGATAAATAAAAAGGGGGTTTTTGAGTGGTTTGCAAAGAAATTAAATTGGAAAAAGTAAAGACGATTGAAATAAATAATTTAAATGCAATTACAGAATAAGTAAATTGACATGAATTGAAGGAGACAAAAATGTAAAGAAAACAGGATTAAAGACTTGAATTGAAATAGGCTTGAAAATAGAAGAATAGAAATTGCTGAATAATAAAGTTTATATTAATGAAAACGAGGGAGAGATTCAAAGCGAACCCTCCCAAGAAACAAGGTTTGAATGGAAATTGCAATAATGAAAAATAAACAAGTAACAATTACGATAACACGAAATAAATGAAATACTGAAAGAGTCGGAAAACACCAAGAGAAATTGACAGTGTCACTCTATCAAGCCAAGGTGTGAACCTGGAGAGCCAAGGAAGAACAAATCCTAATTCCTATGAAAAGCGAGAGAGAAAAGTAATATGTGGAGAAGAAGAGAGGAGATGTTTCTCCTCTCTCGGAGGCTGGGATAGAATGAAAGATAGATCCCTAATTAACCTAAAACAAGTTTATTTATAATGGTTCTTCTGTGCTGTAAAATAGCGCAAGTGTGGAGCTGCATTCTGCAGAGACCGCTGAGGCGGTCCCCTACCGTTGGGGCGGTCCTCTACCGCAGGGGTGGTCCTCTACCGCCGGGGCAGTCCTCTACCGCAGGGGCAGTCATCTACCGCTGGGGCGGTGGAGTGCGGAGCTTCCTTGCACGTGCTTCACTTTTGTCCGCTTGTGACCGCCTGGGCGGTTGTGCAGACTGCCTGGGCAGTCCCTCTGTTGCTGGAGTTCCAAAATCTTGTTTTCCCTTTGTTCCTAGTGTCAATCCAATGCATTATTTAATTACTTGTCCCTGAAAATAGCCACAACACTGAAACAAAACACATCAAACGCACCAGTGGCATCAAAAAGAGTAATTAATACACAAATTGATACTAATGCTCTAAGAGACAATGTAAATTAAATCCTGCTTTAGAAACCAAGTTATATACAATTAGGAACACGAAATTGCTCAAATTATGGGGGAAAATATGTATGAAAATGCGGTTAATTAGACCCCAAAATCCTAATTATGCTTTAATCGGAGGGATTTAGTGAAAATCGCTTCAATCAAGGCATAACTGGGATATATGGGTGTTAATATGTATTTTTGACATGTATGATTGACTAAATATGTGTTATGTGTACTATATGGAAAAATGTGTGTTAGAAATGATAAGTGCATTGCATAAGATTGAGAAGTTAGTATAATGTAAACTTGAATTAAGAATGATGATCTAGGTAGGGAATTTAAGAAATAAATGGTAATTTTGGTAAGAGTATGTTTGCACAAGTGTATAAGTACTAATAGGAATTGTTGGTAAAGGTTCGGAGTGAGTTAGATGCATTTAAGGAATTTTTCGAGTATTTTGCTTGCTGCTACTGTGATGTAGCAGTACTCATCGCTAGCGGCCAGCTTTGATCGCTAGCGGATGAGTCGGTAGAGGTCCCTCGCTAGCGACAATAAAAAGGCGCTAGCGGGTAATGCGGTGAGAACGGTCGCTAGTGCGTGTGCGCGCTAGCGACCAGCTCGATGACAGAACAACATTTCTGCAAAATTTTGCATTTTTCTCAAGCCCCTCATCTTTTTATTATTTCTCCTTACTCCCTCCGTCCCTAAACACTTCCTTCACCTAGAGGTAAGCTCCCTATCATCAGAAACACAATCTTAAACTCCCAAAACACTTCCAACCACAACCCCAAACCTCCATAACCTTCAAACCACACAAACCTCATCACCCCTCCACTCAAAACTCAACTCACTCATAAACTAACCACATATTTGAGTTTCTCATCTCATTTCCTTTATTCTGAACCGAACATAACTCATCAGAGGTCATAGGAGTGTCATCATCATTATCAAAAGCTAGATAGATTGTTAAGCAAGTAGCTCAAGGAAGAACAAGGTGATTCTTGGTGTTAGAGGGTTAAACTACAAGAGGTAGGGGTTTAGATTTATGTTATGATACATATTTGTGTGTTTTCATGCATAAGGATCGGTTAGAAATCATTATATGCTCGAGTATGAAGGTTGTTCTGAAACTGGTTTGAATGCAGAGTCGGGACACGCGCTAGCGACCATACATTAGGCGCTAGCGAGTGGTTGTGCGTTATTGGACGCTAGCGGCCACAGAGGACGCGCTAGCGGCCATTTCGCAGAATTCTGCAGAATTGTTTAAAAATGCTGAATTTTGTGATTTTGCATTTTAATGATTTCTAACCCTTTTCTGAGGATCTAAACTATTGTAACGAGTTTATTATATATGTTTAAAACAGATAATGGTGATTATGAAAAGAATTAAGCAAATTAAAAAGAAAATGACATGTAGGTGCAATTATGTACAAAATGATATGTTTTCAAGGGAGTTATGAATAAGCATGTTGTGAATGATTTACACTTAAATTCAGAATAAGATGTTCAGTTGTGTATGTGCTTACATGTTGTATAGCTATGACAAGTCAAGTTATGATAATTTGAATATGAAAGAAAGACAATAGTAGATCAAGTAAGCAATAGTAACCTTCGGTCACTAGTGTTGTCAGTAAGGAGGATTGGCAACCTCGGTCACTGACATCACTGGTAAGGGAAGGTGAGAAACCCTCTTCCCGTGTGTCTAGTAAAAACTAGAGAGATATGAGCTCATAGTCTTGGGATTTGGTGATGTGGAGGTAGAAAGAGATAAGAGGGTTAGTGCCAATTCAAATAAAGGTATAATATGCACCTATCAAGGATGAGTCTATGTATATGCATTAGTCAGAAATTAAATATGTAGTGATACTTTCAGATCTACATATACTGCATATATATTAATCAAGACGCATATAGGTAAGACACTCCGGATGTAAATTGATTTATGAAATCTCCAATCAAGTAGATCTTGCATATTACACTATTTCTATATTAAACCGGAGTGATCCCCTACTGAGTCCGTGGAGCTCACCCTATTCCACCACTTTTGTTTTAGATACAGACAGGGGTGCCGGTACGTCTACAAGTTGAGCGTTTGGAGCTTACGTGAAGATTAAGTTTCAAAGCTCTGGAGCTTAGGACTATTAGTATTACTTTATTACATCTTGTACTTGTACTTTATGATCTATGTTACTTTTTGCGAACCTTTAAGGAAATTGTAAGTGGCTGTACAAGCTTATGATTTTCTTAAAAGTTCACCACTATATACTTATATTATCTATGATAATTATGACATTACATGTATATCAGACATTTGTAATACTTTACTATGTACATGTGGGCCACCGTTGTGTAATCTAACGTTATGTATTTGTAATGAGTAATTTGAGTAGTTTTTTTAGAATGATATATTTGTTCATATCAGTTATACCGCACAAGCCGAGTTTTAAACTTCTGTTTCTTTTGAAAATAAACCGGCCCTATTTTCCGCGTATTATTACTTTACTCAATTGTAATTTCTGAAACAAGATGTTAATTCGATAATTAACTCAATATGACTTAAGCATAAAGAGGTAATTATTAGGGTGTTACAAGATCACATTCAAGTAGGACTCCCACCTCTAACACACTCCATTATCTAATAATGGATACAATTTCGTCAAAGGGTGAGAGAGTTGTAGTTCACACAATTTCTCCTTTAAATTAAACAAGTTTTACTGCTTTTAATTTTCATGTCACATTAAGGACCTAGCTTCAGAGATGATTGGTGTATAAGAAGAAATGCATAATTTGTATGTCTTGAAGCCAGCTACCATGATTCCATCAAGATCCACTCCATTCAAACTACATTAAGAAAGTTCTTTTGACCAATGGTACTATTAGTCAGGGCACCTATTCTCTAGTAAATTAGATGCTTTGAGAATTTGTTTTCCTTTTATTAAGAGCACAAAAAATAATGTGTCATGTAATGCTTGCTATTTGATTTGGCTAACCAACAAGGACTTCCTTTTGTTCAAGTTTAAATACATCAAGTAATGAAAACTTCGATTTTTTATTCATGTTTATTTGGGGCCACTTCTTATTTCTTTCATTCTTTGCAATAAATATTTTTTAATAATGGTTGATGATAAATCTAGATTCACTTAGGTTTATTTCATGAAAAAGAAGAAGAAGCAATTACCTTTTTTTTTATAGAATATTGTGCATTTAATTAGGACACAATTTAATAAGCAAATCAAATGTATAAGCTCTAATGATAATGGGTCAAAATTTTCTATGGAAGCATTTTATGCACGAATGGAAATTATTTCTCAAGCTAGTCGTGTTGAATCACCTCAACAAAATAGAAGTGCCGCATAGGCACAAAGAAAGCATAAGCACTAGGCACAACTAGAACAATGATATTTCACTCTCACATATCGATTTTTTTTTTGGTATGTAATATGTTGTTCCACACGTGGTGCATAAACTGCCTCAAACCAATAGATATCGATTTAACTGTAAATCATTAAGCTGACTACTTAGGGTATATTTGTTTAAGCGTTTGGTGACACGAACGTAGTTTCAAAATTCTTGAACGGTGTACAGTGATGTTTGGGTGTTTTTGTATTGAAAAATTTTCAACACAATTATATATTTCTAACCCAAGTTAAGGAAAGCAATTTGAAGTTGCTTTTGTGTTAGAAAGTCTTCATTTAATATCTGATAGTACTATTAAAGTCCTAACTGCCCTTGTATTTTATCATTATTCACACTAAAGTAAAACTCAATTAACAATTTGAAGGGAAAAAATTCTTATGTGGTATACATGCAATTTAGATTGCATCTTAGTTTATATTGGATATATAGAACTTCTATTTGGTATGTGTTCTTGTCCTGTAAATCCGACGAGAGTCAAGCCCCACTAAGTAACTTTAGCTCAGATCCAAACTCAGCAATACAAGTGCACAAGAGATCAAAAGTGCTCGTTCTGTATCAGTATTTGAGTATTCCGTTCAATCTGTCTTTAGTGGAAAACCTAACTTCCCAAATATAGACCAGGACGAACACCTTCCCTCACTCTTAGTTATTTCTCTTAAGATAGGATTCATGCGTTACTATTCAGAGATCGGTCGTATCCTAACGTCTTTATCTGGTCCATCCCCTTGCTGATTGTTTTCCTGGCTTATAGATGGAGTCGTAATGTTCAGCGGTCATGGTTTGGTCAAAATCTGATGAGTTTAATTGGTGAGCTCAATCTGTTACGGCCTTTGTCATCGGTCGGTAGTTATATGGGTCGAGATCTGTGGATCTAGACCACTACACAGCCCCGAGCTTGGCTTAAACAAGTTTTAAGGTTAAGCTCTATATATAGTGTTATTGTAATGTGTATGAAATCTATGGGCCGATATTTACACAGTCACGGTCGTAGTTATATGGTTCAGATCTGTGGACCTAGTCCACTACACAACCCCCGAGCTTGGGCATAAATAGGTTTTAGGCTGAGCTCTATATAAAGTGTTATTGTAATGTGGTCTGAAATCTATTGGCAATATTTACACAGTCACCGGGTTCGGCTTAAGCTTTTAAGGCCGGGTTTTATATGTGACTAATGGTTAACGTGTCTCTTCATTTAAGGCGGTTGTCGAAATTTGTGCGTAGTAGGACACGTGTAGGTTCTTATTAGCTCGGAAGCCATGTCTTTTTAATGCTACTGCCAGCGAGTGCTTCTCATTCAATGGCCATGATTTGTTTTAGCCTCCTAAGAATTCTCTACCGTTGGATCTTTCTTGGGAGTGGATTAATGGAAGTGAAGAGTTGGTTTTACTTCTCCATTTCTTTTTTCAACTTCTCGCTTCTCTTCTTCACTATCGTCTCTTCCTCTTCACTAAGTGCTTTCTTTCGAATTGCATCCCATCCTTCTCAGGTAATTTTTTCAATTTGGTTTTATCTTCCGATTCTGTCTGTCCTTGCGATTTTATTTGCTTTCTGTTATTTGCAACACAGATTGCTTCTTTTGCTTTTATCGTCTGAGAGTTGTTCCCCTCTTCCTTTCTAGGTTAACCATGACTGACGAAGGGAATGTGGATGTTACTGCTGCAGATATGTCCCTATTACGGAGGACCCATACATTTGGGTTCATAGGAGGTTTTGAGCTTCCTTCCTTGTTTGATGATTACGAGAGTATCACTCGTTTCGCATAAACTTCTTGATTTTTGCTGATGGGTGCGAAGAAAAGTTTGTGTGTTTGCCGTGTTCTAGATCCGACCGAGTTTGCCATTATGCTGTTGATGATGATCCTAATTTTGTCTTTGTGTATTTGGATTTTTTTGACAAGTTAGGATTAAAACTCTCTTTCTGATTTTAAAGTAGGTGTGTGATAGGTTAAATGTTGCTCCTACGTAGCTTCATCCGAACGGCTAGGCTTTTGTTCGTCGTTTGAGATTAAAAGCGTTAGAAGTGGTTCTAGTGTGGGTGTGTTTTTTATTTCTTTCAATCAAAGAAGTCTGATGTCGATCTATGGGTTTCCTTGAATAGTATCCACGTCGCTGAATTCTGAACCTTCTTATCTTTCTTATAAAAACTTCAAGAATCGGTTTTTCAAGTTCACTCCTCTCCGTCCGAGTATCCTTTTTCTTAAAGATGATGGGTTCCTTATTCCTCTGTATTGCAGCCTGTTCTAAGAAATCCTAGGAGTAGCTTATGAGTTTCTTCAAAGTTATGATAAATTAGTGGTTGATGGATTTAATGAGGAATATGTGAGAATGGTGTCTTTGGATTGCTCTATTTATTGAGTGGGAACCTCTGCCTTCGTCAGTGAAGAACATTTGGGTTCTTACTATTTCCTTCTTTGTTTTTCATTTAAGGTTTTCCTTGTTGAAATTTTGCATGCTAATAGTATTGCTCGTCTTTGATTTGTAGAGGAAATGGCTCCAAAATTGGGGGAGACTGATTATTTAAGCACCTGAGGAAGAAAAGGTTGATACGGTCGCCCGACTGGGACTCCGCTGGAGTGGATGGATCCTCTTCTGAAACTGTGTCTGAAGTTCTTTTTTGAGAAAACGTGCCGCCCGACCACTACTGAGTCAGGTGCTAATTCTTTGCCGCCCTCCTCTCAATTAGGTTTAGATAAACCAATTCCTGGGTTTCAAGATTTGTTTCCAAGTCGAGCTTGTGGAGTGTCGATTTTCCGTTTGCCGATCATGTTGATAAATATCTATCCAATTTAGAAGATTTATCTATGATGAAAGATATGGGAGTTTCAAATCTTTGCCGAATGCTTGAAGTTCAAAGTTTACGGTCCTCGTCAATTGTTCGTTTCATAGAAAAAGAAAATTTGAGGGTTGAAAAGACAATGGCCGATCAAAAATCAAGTTTTGAAAATGCGAGGAAGAATTTAGTTGCTGATTTGTTAAACCTGAATGATCGAATGAAGTGTTTAGAGT
Organism: Aeschynomene evenia; assembly: GCA_013621005.1. Classification (NCBI taxonomy): domain Eukaryota; kingdom Viridiplantae; phylum Streptophyta; class Magnoliopsida; order Fabales; family Fabaceae; genus Aeschynomene; species Aeschynomene evenia. The sequence continues at coordinate 4,653 of RYYW01000747.1, read as the reverse complement.
CTGAATCTGGAGATTGCTAACACTGCTTTGGAGAATCTGAAAAAAGATAAGGAATTTAATGAAAAGAAGCTGATATTAAGCTTGAGCAACTTCGTAGTGAAGCTTAGATCAGCATGTTTTAGGTTTTGAGAAGCCTAAACTCAGGTAAAATTTTGTATCCTGACCTTAATTTGGAAAAATGCGGTGTTTTGAAAATCACTCAAGGAGATGAGCTCGTTGATATGCCGGATGAAGAAGATGATCATGCTGATGACCAAGCTGCTGGAGGAGATATAGTTGGTGCTTCGGACCGAGTTCACAATGATGTTGATGATCAAGTGTTGCTAAAAAAGCTTTGTAATAGTTTTAGTTGAACTTTTAAAACTTTTTTTTTTTTGCATATGTCCTTTGTGAGGCAGGTCTTTTAATCATGATCTGCTTTATCAAAACCGTTTTATAATTATATATATTTTGAATGTTAATATGTTATTGTTGCGTTGAATGACCATAATGCTTATTAACTGTGAATTACTCTTTTTTTTTTTTTAATCATAATCAAACTTTATTATTATGAGTCAAACCATAACTGAATTTTTGTGAATATTTTCACCGAGCATATGTAATTTGAAAGAGTATGTCAATCGTATTTGAAAAACTATTCCTGAACAACTTTAAATCATTTTGCTGATTTATGATGATTTTATTGTGACTGGAGATTTAGTGCTCGTCCATTTAGGGTGGGAGACTTCGTGCTCGACCATTTAGGGTGGGAGACTTAGTGCTCGATCGATTTGTATGGGAGACTTAGTCGACCATTTGGGGGTAGGAGACTTAGTGCTCGACCGATTTGTATGAGACTTAGTGCTCGACCATTTGGGTGGGAGACTTAGTGCTCGACCATTTGTACCGATTTGTTTAGTGCTCGACCATTTAGGGTGGGAGACTTAGTGCTCGACCGATTTGTATGGGAGACTTAGTGCTCGATCATTTAGGGTGAGAGACTTAGTGCTCGACCGATAATGTAAAATAAGCAAATAAATTTAAAACACAAACTTAGAATAATCTTGAATATGCTTCAAAAAATATGATAACTTGTATAATTACACTATTGAGTATTTAAGCCATTGAATGTATTCTTCGTTCACTTGGTAGAGTTGTATATTCTTCCTTTGGGTACTTTGTTTGAACTTGGTTCAACGTAAAAATTGTTTGCCAAGATTATCCGATCATCGGATTGTTTGAGCATTATGTGTTTGCCCAAATTTGACTTTTTCAATCGGATGATGCGAGCTGCTTCTGTGTTCGGAGGAGTTGTATAGGGAATTCCTCCGAACATTGCCTTGGTTCCAGGAGACTATGAACAATCATGCCTCGTTAAAACCTTTATTAGTAAAACCCCCTTGGGAAAAAACCCAATAAAGGAAAAAGAGTGCACCCATTGTACATAGTCTTATGAAGAAATGGAAACCTAAGACAAATATTGTAATAAAGAAGCAGCATTCCAAGTTCTAGGTACCTCTTTTCCTGATAGTTCCTCCAATTTGTAAGCTCCTCGTCCGACCACGCTCGATATTCTGAAAGGTCCTTCCCAATTTGGTGCTAGCTTGCCCTCGCCTTGAATCATTCTCTCCGACCGACGTAAGACGAGATCGTCTTTCTGAAAACTTTTGTGCTTGGTATGCTTGTTGTATGACCGAGCTATCCTTTGCTTTATCGTCTGTTCTTGCAGAGAATCCTTTTGACTATCCTCTTGGATTAGATCTAATTCAGCTGTTCTGATTGCTCGGTTTTGTTCTTCATCGAACTTTTGTCTGCGTAAAGATGAATAAGTTATTTCAATAGGTATTATAGCTTCTGATCCATATACTAACCTGAAGGGGGTTTCCCCTGTGGATGTTTAGGGGGTTGTATGATATCCCCATAATACTTCTGGAAGCTCGTCCGACCATGCTCCTTTGGCTCCTTCTAATTTCTTCTTTATGCCTTTGAGGATTATTTTGTTAGCTGCCTCTGCCTATCCATTGGTTTGTGGATGTTCAACCGAGCTGAATGTATGTTGAATTTCAAAATTCTGACAGAGCTTTCTGAAATTTTTTGTCTGTGAACTGTGTGCCATTGTTGGTCACCACTTCCCGTGGAATGCCGTAACTGCATATTATATTTTTCCAAAAAAACTTGTGAATTTTTCTGTCGTGATTGTTGCTAAGGGTTCGGCTTCTACCCATTTAGTAAAATAATCAATTGAAACAACAATGAACTTAAGCTGCCTGTCGCAATCGGGAAAGGACCGAGGATATCAATCCCCCATCGATAAAATGGCCAACTTACCTCTGAGAAATATAATGGTTCGTGATGTTGTCTTGGGATATCCACAAATCTTTGACACTTGTCACATTTTTTAACAAAACTTATGCAATCATAGCTCATTGTCGGCCAATAGTAACCCATTCTGAGTATTTTAGCTGCCAGTCCTCGGCCTCCAATGTGGTTGCTACATACTCCTAAATGAGCTTCTGCTATAACCTCCATCGATTCGTGTTTACCTAAACATCTGAGTAAGCTTAACAAAAAACCTCTTTTATATAATAACCATAGTATAAACGCTAGTCGATCTTTTGAAGTTCTGCTGATTTTTCATTTCGTTCGGCAGCTTCCCTGTTTGAATGTATAATTTGAAAGGACTCCTCCAATCTTTTTGCTCTGTTGTAGATATGGGATTCACTTCAATAGGTCACAAGTTGGCTTGGACAGTTTCAATTGAATGACCGACCGATTATTTTGTGTGTTAGTAGTGCTTGCCAATTTTGACAGTACATCGGCTCTTATATTTTCTTCCCTGGAAATGTGAGTTATTTCACAAAATTTGAATAATTGTAATAAATTTTGTACCTGACCGAGGTATTTAGCCAACAATTTATCTCGAGCTTGGTATTCGCCATGGATTTGACTGACCATAAGCTTCGAGTCGGTTTTGACCTGTAAGCTTTCAACCCCCACTTCTCTGGCTAACTTTAACCCAGCTATGAGTGCCTCATATTTTGCTTGATTATTACTTGCTTGAAAACAAAAATGCAAGGATTGTTCAATTATAACACCATTATTGTTTTCTAAAATAATACCTGTTCCACTTCCCTATGTAGAATGTCCATTCTATTTCCGAATGGTTGTCCTCCGTGGTTGCATCGGGTGTAAGGTCTGCCAGGAAATCTGCAAGAACTTGAGACTTGATTGGTCCTCTGGGTTGATATTCTATGTTGTACTCTGATAACTCGACTGACCAGGAAATCATTCGTCTAGCCAGTTCAGGTTTTGTTAACATCTATCTGATTGGTTGTTCTGTTCTTACCACAATGTGATGACTTTGAAAATAGTTCCTCAGGCATCGTGATGTGATAACGACTGAAAAGGCTAACTTTTTGATCTTCTTATATCTGATTTTAGCTCCCTGTAATGTTTTACTAACAAAATAAACAAGCTTTTGTTTGCCTTCTCTGTCAATAATAAGAACAGAACTTATCGCATGATTATTAACAGACAGATATAAATATAATATTTCATCAGTTCTAGGCTTAGTTAATATAGGGGGTGTAAAAAGAAACCTTTTAAGATCCGGAAATGCTACTTCACATTCTTGGGTCCACTCAAATTTAGTGTCCTTTTTCAGAATTTTGAACATAGGTGCTACTCGGTCAGCCGATTTTGAAAGGAATCGAGATAGAGCAGTTAACCTCCCTGTTAATTGTTGTACCTCTTTCACCGTCTTTGGGCTTTTCATGTCTAGGATTGGTTGGCATTTTTCTGGATTTGCTTCAATTCCTCTGTTAGTCTGAGGAACTTTCCTCCTTCCACACCAAAGGCACATTTTTCTAGGTTTAACCTCATATTATACTTCCTAAGCTGCATGAAAATTTAAGTTAAATCGAGGATATGGTCACCATGGGTAGGTGTTTTAGCAACCATATCATCTACATAAACCTCCACGTTCCAACCGATCAGGTTTTCAAAGACTTTATTCATCAACCGCTGATATGTGGCACCTGCATTTTTTAGTCCGAACGGCATAACCTTATAGCAAAAATTACCTTGCTCGGTCTACAATGTTGTTTTATCTTCGTCTTCAAGTGCCATCCTTATTTGGTTATAACCTGAATATGCATCCATAAAACTTAAAAACTGATATTCAGAAGCATTATCAACTAATTTATCAATATTAGGTAAATGATAAAAGTCTTTAGGGCATACTTTATTTAAATCAGTATAATCTATACACATGCGCCACTTATCGGACGACTTTCTTACCATTACGACGTTTGCTAGCCATGCGGTATACGTGATTTCTCTTATGAAATCAGCTTTCATTAGTTTCTTTGTCTCGGCTATGGTTGCCTCATGTTTCTCTTTCCCCATAACTCTCTTCTTCTGTTTGACCAGCCGAGCTCCTTGTTGGATTGATAACCTGTGACAAATAACTGAAGGGTCTATACTAGACATGTTTGCTGGGGTCCATGCAAATAGGTCTGCAAATTCTATTAGTAGATTTTGTATTTTATTTTTTAATCTCAATTCCTATTTTAGAACCAATGTAAGTTACTTGTTCAGGTTTTTCCCCAACCTGAAAGGGTGTTAACTCCTCGACTGGGCTTGGTCGTTCGTGATTTTCCCCTCTAGGATCTA
>RYYW01000746.1:0-21037 GCA_013621005.1 Aeschynomene evenia | reverse complement strand
GAGGTAAGACCAAATGAAGCTCAATACACTGAATAGGACCAAAATAGGCTCATTACATCATCCTTTGGTTATCTACAACTCAATACACTCAATTAGGACCAAAATAATTACATCATCCTTGGTCATCTACAACATCCTAGTGACTAAAATGGAGCCATTGACCAAAGTAAGCCCAAATGAAGCTAAGGTTACCTGCACCTTCTAGTGACTAAAATGGATGATTGACAAAGTAAGACCTAATGAAGTCAATACACTCAATTAGGACCAAAAATAGGCTCGTCACATCATTTTGTTCTACAACATCCTAGTTAAAATGGAGCCATTGACCAAAGTAAGACCTAATGAAGCTCAATACACTCAATTAGGACCAAAATAGGCTCATTAGGTTTTGACCAACCTACTCAATTCAATTAGGAGGCTCATTACATCATCCTTTGGTTATCTACAACATCCTAGTGACTAAAATGGAGCCATTGACCAAAGTAAGACGAAAATGAAGCTCATACACTCAATTAGGATCAAAATAGGCTCATTATATCATCCTTTGGTTATCTACAACATCCTAGTGACTAAAATGGAGCCATTGACCAAGTAAGCCCAAACGCTCAATACACTCAATTAGGACCAAAATAGGCTAATTACATCATCCTTTGGTTATCTACAACATCCAAGTGGTTAAAAAGGAGTCATTGACCAAAGTAAGACCTAATGAAGCTCAATACACTCAATTAGGACCAAAATAGGCTCATTACATCATCCGTGGGTTATCTACAACATCCTAGTGACTAAAATGGAGCCATTGTCCAAAGTAAGACCAAATGAACCTCAATACACTCAATTAGGACCAAAATAGGCTCATTACATCATCCTTTGGTTACCTACAATTTCTTGTGACAAAAAAGGATGAATTGACCAAAGTAAGACCAAATAGAGCTCAATACACTCAATTAGGACAAAAATAGGCTCATTACATCATCCTTTGGTTACCAACACCTTTCTAGTCACTAAAATGGATGAATTGACTAAAGTAAGACCAAATGAAGCTGAATACACTAAATAATGACCAAAATAGGCTCATTACATCATCCTTTGGTTATCTACAACATCCTAGTGATTAAAAAGGAGCCATTGACCAAAGTAAGACCTAATGAAGCTCAATACACTCAATTAGGACCAAAATAGGCTCATCACACCATCCTTTGGTATCTACAACATCCTAGTGACTAAAATGGATGAATTGATCAAATTAAGACCTAATAAACCTCAATACACTCAATTAGGACCAAAATAGGCTCATTACATCATCCTTTGGTTATCTACAACATCCTAGTGATTAAAATATTGACCAAAGTAAGACCAAATGAAGCTCAATACTCAATAAGGAATAGGCTCATTACATCATCCTTTGGTTATCTACAACATCCTAGTGACTAAAATGGAGCCATTGACCAAAGTTAGACGAAATGAAGGTCAATACACTCAATTAGGATCAAAATAGGCTCATTATATCATCCTTTGGTTATCTACAACATCCTAGTGACTAAAATGGAGCCATTGACCAAAGTAAGCCCAAATGACGCTCAATACACTCAATTAGGACCAAAATAGGCTATTACATCATCCTTTGGTTATCTACAACATCCAAGTGGTTAAAAAGGAGCCATTGACCAAAGTAAGACCTAATGAAGCTCAATACACTCAATTAGGACCAAAATAGGCTCATTACATCATCCGTGGGTTATCTACAACATCCTAGTGACTAAAATGGAGCCATTGTCCAAAGTAAGACCAAATGAACCTCAATACACTCAATTAGGACCAAAATAGGCTCATTACATCATCCTTTGGTTACCTACAATTTTCTTGTGACAAAAAAGGATGAATTGACCAAAGTAAGACCAAATAGAGCTCAATACACTCAATTAGGACAAAAATAGGCTCATTACATCATCCTTTGGTTACCAACACCTTTCTAGTCACTAAAATGGATGAATTGACTAAAGTAAGACCAAATGAAGCTGAATACACTAAATAATGACCAAAATAGGCTCATTACATCATCCTTTGGTTATCTACAACATCCTAGTGATTAAAAAGGAGCCATTGACCAAAGTAAGACCTAATGAAGCTCAATACACTCAATTAGGACCAAAATAGGCTCATCACACCATCCTTTGGTTATCTACAACATCCTAGTGACTAAAATGGATGAATTGATCAAATTAAGACCTAATGAAGCTCAATACACTCAATTAGGACCAAAATAGGCTCATTACATCATCCTTTGGTTATCTACAACATCCTAGTGATTAAAATGGAGCCATTGACCAAAGTAAGACCTAATAAAGCTCAATACACTCAATTAAGACCAAAATAAGCTTATTACATCATCCTTTGGTTATTTACAACATCCTAGTGATTAAAAAGGAGCCATTGACCAAAGTAAGACCTAATGAAGCTCAATACACTCAATTAGGACCAAAATAGGCTCATTACACCATCCTTTGGTTATCTACAACATCCTAGTGACTAAAATGGATGAACTGATCAAATTAAGACCTAATGAAGCTCAATACACTCAATTAGGAGCAAAATAGGCTCATTACATCATCCTTTGGTTATCTACAACATCCTAGTGATTAAAATGGAGCCATTGACCAAAGTAACACCTAATGAAGCTCAATACACTCAATTAGGACCAAAATAGGCTTATTACATCATCCTTTGGTTATCTACAACATCCTAGTGACTAAAATGGAGCCATTGACCAAAGTAAAACCTAATGAAGCTCAATGAACTCAATTAGGATCAAATAGGCTCATTACATCATCCTTTGGTTATCTACAACATCCTAGTGATTAAAATGGAGCCATGACCAAAGTAAGATGAAATGAAGCTCAATACACTCAATTAGGATCAAAATAGGCTCATTACATCATCCTTTGGTTATCTACAACATCCTAGTGGTTAAAAGGAGCCATTGACCAAAGTAAGACCTAATGAAGCTCAATACACTCAATTAGGACCAAAATAGGCTCATTACATCATCCTTTGGTTATCTACAAAATCCTAGTGACTAAAATGGAGTCATTGACCAAAGTAAAGACCTAATGAAGCTCAATACATTCAATTAGGAACAAAATAGGCTCATTACATCATCCTTTGGTTATCTACAACATCCTAGTGACTAAAATGGAGCCATTGACCAAAGTAAGACGAAATGAAGCTCAATACACTCAATTAGGATCAAATAGGCTCATTACATCATCCTTTGGTTATCTACAACATCCTAGTAATTAAAAAGGAGCCATTGACCAAAGTAAGACCTAATATTGGTCAATACACTCAATTAGGACCAAAATAGGGTCATTACATCATCCTTTGGTTATCTACAACATCCTAGTGACTAAAATGGAGTCATTGACCAAAGTAAAGACCTAATGAAGCTCAATACACTCAATTAGGAACAAAATAGGCTTATTACATCATCCTTTGGTTATCTACAACATCCTAGTGATTAAAATGGAGCCATTGACCAAAGTAAGACCAAATGAAGCTCAATACACTGAATAAGGACCTAAATAGGCTCATTACATCATCCTTTGGTTATCTACAACATCCTAGTGACTAAAATGGAGCCATTGACCAAAGTAAGACGAAATGAAGATCAATACACTCAATTAAGACCAAAATAGGCTCATTACATCATCCTTGGGTTATCTACAACATCCTAGTGACTAAAATGGAGCCATTGTCCAAAGTAAGACCATATGAAGCTCAATACACTCAATTAGGACCAAAATAGGCTCATTACATCATCCTTTGGTTACCTACAATTTTCTAGTGACAAAAAAGGATGAATTGACCAAAGTAAGACCAAATAGAGCTCAATACACTCAATTAGGACAAAAATAGGCTCATTACATCATCCTTTGGTTACCAACACCTTTCTAGTGACTAAAATGGATGAATTGACTAAAGTAAGACCAAATGAAGCTGAATACACTGAATAATGACCAAAATAGGCTCATTACATCATCCTTTGGTTATCTACAACATCCTAGTGATTAAAAAGGTGTCATTGACCAAAGTAAGACCTAATGAAGCTCAATACACTCAATTAGGACCAAATTAGGCTCATTACATCATCCTTTGGTTATCTACAAAATCCTAGTGACTAAAATGGAGTCATTGACCAAAGTAAAGACCTAATGAAGCTCAATACACTCAATTAGGAACAAAATAGGCTTATTACATCATCCTTTGGTTATCTACAACATCCTAGTGATTAAAATGGAGCCATTGACCAAAGTAAGACCAAATGAAGCTCAATACACTGAATAAGGACCAAAATAGGCTCATTACATCATCTTTGGTTATCTACAACATCCTAGTGACTAAAATGGAGCCATTGACCAAAGTAAGACGAAATGAAGATCAATACACTCAATTAAGACCAAAATAGGCTCATTACATCATGCTTGGGTTATCTACAACATCCTAGTGACTAAAATGGAGCCATTTGTAAGCTCCAGAACCCTTCTGAGAGAATTAAGCATAATTCTCTTAGAGTCATGAAAGTTTTAATGATAACAAGGTAAGCCATAAGTATAAAATTTTACTTAAGGTTTTGCTAATATGTGCGCAAAGTGTCTCAGAAAGCTTTAAATTATTGCAATGCCATGAGCAAAGACCAAGACAAAACATCAAGTAACCTCGAGATCAATTGATAAAATCATAGCGCCGAAGATATCAGAAAGGATATCTCAGAAGCGCAGAAGGTGAAAGCGTGTTTCTGAGGAAAGAACACTGTCGCCTCAGAAGGGTCTCAGAAGACCTCGCGACTAGGAGTTCTCAGAAGGGTCTTCCCTCAGAAGGTTAGCCTCAGAAGTCCGTACAACTCTTAGAAGGTTGGACTCAGAAGCAACCAAGTGTCTGGACTCAAGGAAGTGCAAACAGACTCAGAAAGCTCGCTACAACTAGCCAAGGAAGTGGGAACACGCGCACTGTGCAGTTCTGAAAAGTTCCTCATTTTGCGCTGACTGTAGCAGGGAGCCGTTCTGAAAAGGACACAGCCACATAAGCAAAGTGAAAGCCTCTAATTTCGCGGCTCTTTGATGCCTATATATATGAGTTCAATTCCAGAGCAATGTGAGACGAAACTCTTGCACAAAAACTCTTGATTAAACTTGTCAAAACTCTGTTGAATTGAAAATCATTTTGCGAAAACTTAGAACTTTCTCAGAAAGACAATTTTTACGAAATTGTTTCTCTAACTTTGCAAAATCTTCTAGTTCTGAATTGGTGAAAATTCTTACATTTGTAAGTTAATCCTAGAAGTCTACTAAGAGTAAAACTAGGTTCGTAACTTAGTCTTGGTAGTTGTTTTCGATCAAAACAAACTTTCTGAAAAACGCTAAGTCCTTCGTTGTTTGAAGGCAGTTTTAAAGTCCTCTGTTGTGAGGCAAGGAAGTCCTCTGTTGTGAGGCAAGGAAGTCCTTAATTGTTTAAGGCAAGGAAGTCCTCTAGTGTGAGGCAAGGAAATCCACTTCGGGTTGTGAGGTGGTGGAAGTCCTTTACTTAGTAAAGGCAGTGTTGTCTGGGAAGGCACATTAAGAAGAATATCTAAGAACTCTCAACTGAAGGTTGAGGACTGGAGTAGGTTGGTTATAACCGAACCAGTATAAAACCCCTTTTGTTAAGCTTTTCTCCCTAACTCATTACGTGTTCAAATCTTTGAGAAAAACTCTATCACAACTTTAATTAATAGGTCTGGTGAAAACCTTATTGATTAAAATCAGAAAGCTTTTAAGAAACTCAAACTCTTAAGTCATTTTCTTAAAATCTCTCAGAAAGGAACTTTCTTAGAAAGACTAAGTTCTCAGAAACTTAATCTTCTCAGAAAGCATTTTCCGCTGCAAACTCTTAATCATACCTTCTGAGTAAAAACAGCTTTCTAAGTAAAAGTTTTAACAAGCAATTTTAAAACGTGCACGATTCAACCCCCCCTTCTCGTGCACACATACACTTTCACCATTGTCCAAAGTAAGACCAAATGAAGCTCAATACACTCAATTAGGACCAAAATAGGCTCATTACATCATCCTTTGGTTACCTACAATTTTCTAGTGACAAAAAAGGATGAATTGACCAAAGTAAGACCAAATAGAGCTCAATACACTCAATTAGGACAAAAATAGGCTCATTACATCATCCTTTGGTTACCAACACCTTTCTAGTGACTAAAATGGATGAATTCACTAAAGTAAGACCAAATGAAGCTGAATACACTGAATAATTACCAAAATAGGCTCATTACATCTTCCTTTGGTTATCTACAACATCCTAGTGATTAAAAAGGAGCCATTGACCAAAGTAAGACCTAATGAAGCTCAATACACTCAATTAGGACCAAAATAGGCTCATTACACCATCCTTTGGTTATCTACAACATCCTAGTGACTAAAATGGATGAATTGATCAAATTAAGACCTAATGAAGCTCAATACACTCAATTAGGAGCAAAATAGGCTCATTACATCATCCTTTGGTTATCTACAACAACCTAGTGATTAAAATGGAGCCATTGACCGAAGTAAGACCTAATGAAGCACAATACACTCAATTAGGACCAAAATAGGCTTATTACATCATCCTTTGGTAATCTACAACATCCTAGTGACTAAAATGGAGCCATTGACCAAAGTAAGACCTAATGAAGCTCAATGCACTCAATTAGGAACAAAATAGGCTCATTACATCATCCTTTGGTTATCTACAACATCCTAGTGACTAAAATGGAGCCATTGACCAAAGTAAGACGAAATGATGGTCAATACACTCAATTAGGATTAAAATAGGCTCATTATATCATCCTTTGGTTATCTATAACATCCTAGTGACTAAAATGGAGCCATTGACCAAAGTAAGCCCAAATGAAGCTCAATACACTCAATTAGGACCAAAATAGGCTCATTACATCATCCTTTGGTTATCTACAACATCCTAGTGGTTAAAAAGGAGCCATTGACCAAAGTAAGACCTAATGAAGCTCAATACACTCAATTAGGACCAAAATAGGCTCATTACATCATCCTTTGGTTATCTACAACATCCTAGTGACTAAAATGGAGCCATTGTCCAAAGTAAGACCAAATGAAGCTCAATACACTCAATTAGGACCAAAATAGGCTCATTACATCATCCTTTGGTTACCTACAATTTTCTAGTGACAAAAAAGGATGAATTGACTAAAGTAAGACCAAATAGAGCTCAATACACTCAATTAGGACAAAAATAGGCTCATTACATCATCCTTTGGTTACCAACACTTTTCTAGTGACTAAAATGGATGAATTGACTAAAGTAAGACCAAATGAAGCTGAATACACTGAATAATGACCAAAATAGGCTCATTACATCATCCTTTGGTTATCTACAACATCCTAGTGATTAAAAAGGAGCCATTGACCAAAGTAAGACCTAATGAAGCTCAATACACTCAATTAGGACCAAATTAGGCTCATTACATCATCCTTTGGTTATCTACAAAATCCTAGTGACTAAAATGGAGTCATTGACCAAAGTAAAGACCTAATGAAGCTCAATACATTCAATTGGAACAAAATAGGCTCATTACATCATCCTTTGGTTATCTACAACATCCTAGTGACTAAAATTGAGCCATTGACCAAAGTAAGATGAAATGAAGCTCAATACACTCAATTAGGATCAAAATAGGCTCATTACATCATCCTTTGGTTATCTACAACATCCTAGTAATTAAAAAGGAGCCATTGACCAAAGTAAGACCTAATGAAGCTCAATACACTCAATTAGGACCAAAATAGGGTCATTACATCATCCTTTGTTATCTACAACATCCTAGTGACTAAAATGGAGTCATTGACCAAAGACCTAATGAAGCTCAATACACTCAATTAGGATAGGCTTATTACATCATCCTTTGGTTATCTACAACATCCAGCCATTGACCAAAGTAAGGAAGCTCAATACAAATAGGACCAAAATAGGCTCATTACATCATCCTTTGGTTATCTACAACATCCTAGTGACTAAAATGGAGCCATTGACCAAAGTAAGACGAAATGAAGATCAATACACTCAATTAAGACCAAAATAGGCTCATTATATCATCCTTGGGTTATCTACAACATCCTAGTGACTAAAATGGAGCCATTGTCCAAAGTAAGACCAAATGAAGCTCAATACACTCAATTAGGACCAAAATAGGCTCATTACATCATCCTTTGGTTACCTACAATTTTCTAGTGACAAAAAAGGATGAATTGACCAAAGTAAGACCAAATAGAGCTCAATACACTCAATTAGGACAAAAATAGGCTCATTACATCATCCTTTGGTTACCAACACCTTTCTAGTGACTAAAATGGATGAATTGACTAAAGTAAGACCAAATGAAGCTGAATACACTGAATAATTACCAAAATAGGCTCATTACATCTTCCTTTGGTTATCTACAACATCCTAGTGATTAAAAAGGAGCCATTGACCAAAGTAAGACCTAATGAAGGTCAATACACTCAATTAGGACCAAAATAGGCTCATTACACCATCCTTTGGTTATCTACAACATCCTAGTGACTAAAATGGATGAATTGATCAAATTAAGACCTAATGAAGCTCAATACACTCAATTAGGAGCAAAATAGGCTCATTACATCATCCTTTGGTTATCTACAACATCCTAGTGATTAAAATGGAGCCATTGACCAAAGTAAGACCTAATGAAGCACAATACACTCAATTAGGACCAAAATAGGCTTATTACATCATCCTTTGGTATCTACAACATCCTAGTGACTAAAATGGAGCCATTGACCAAGTAATGACCTAAAATAGGCTCATTACATCATCCTTTGGCTCAATGACACATCAAATTAGGAACAAAATAGGCTCATTACATCATCCTTTGGTTATCTACACACATTGACCTAAGTGAAGGAATGGAGCATCATTGGCTGGACGAAATGAAGGTCAATACACTCAATTAGGTTATCTACAACATCCTAGGTCATTTATATCATCCATTAAAATGGTAATCTAACATGACCTAAGTGAACAATACACTCAATGGAGCCATTGACCAAAATTAGAGCCCAAATGAAGCTCAATACACTCAATTAGGACCAAAATAGGCTCATTATATCATCCTTTGGTTATCTACAACATCCTAGTGACTAAAATGGAGCCATTGACCAAAGTAAGACCTAATGAAGACCTAATGCACTCAATACACTCAAATTAGGACCAAAATAGGCTCATTATATCATCCTTTGGTTATCTACAACATCCTAGTGACTAAAATGGAGCCATTGACCAAAGTAAGCCCAAATGAAGCTCAATACACTCAATTAGGACCAAAATAGGCTCATTACATCATCCTTTGGTTATCTACAACAAAGTGACAAAAAGGACATTGACCAAAGTAAGACCTAATGAAGCTCAATACACTCAATTAGGACCAAAATAGGCTCATTACATCAGGTTATCTACAACATAGTGCTCATTACAAATGAAGCTCAATACACTCAATTAGGACCAAAATAGGCTCATTACATCATCCTTTGGTTACCTACAAACAAAAAAGGATGAATTGACCTAAGTAGAGATTAAAATAGGAGCCATAGACCAAAGTAAGACCAAATGAAGCTGAATACACTAATAATGACCAAAATAGGCTCATTACATCATCCTTTGGTTATCTACAACATCCTAGTGATTAAAAAGGAGCCATTGACCAAAGTAAGACCTAATGAAGCTCAATACACTCAATTAGGACCAAAATAGGCTCATTACATCATCCTTTGGTATCTACAACATCCTAGTGACTAAAATGGATGAATTGATCAAAGTAAGCTCAATACACTCAATTAGGACCAAAATAGGCTCATTACATCATCCTTTGGTTATCTACAACATCCTAGTGATTAAAAAGGAATTGACCAAAGTAAGACCAAATGAAGCTCAATACACTGAATAAGGACCAAAATAGGCTCATTACATCATCCTTTGGTTATCTACAACATCCTAGTGATTAAAATGGACCATTGACCAAAGTAAGACGAAATGAAGCTCAATACACTCAATTAGGACCAAAATATGTTCATTACATCATCCTTGGGTTATCTACAACATCCTAGTGACTAAAATGGAGCCATTGACCAAAGTAAGCCCAAATGAAGCTCAATACACTCAATTAGGACCAAAATAGGCTCATTACATCATCCTTTGGTTACCAACACCTTTCTAGTGACTAAAATGGATGAATTGATCAAAGTAAGACCTAATGAAGCTCAATACACTCAATTAGGACCAAAATAGGCTCGTACATCATCCTTTGGTTATCTACAACATCCTAGTGATTAAAAGGAGCCATTGACCAAAGTAAGACCTAATGAAGCTCAATACACTCAATTAGGACCAAAATAGGCTCATTACATCATCCTTTGGTTATCTACAACATCCTAGTGACTAAAATGGAGCCATTGACCAAAGTAAGACCTAATGAAGCTCAATACACTCAATTAGGAACAAAATTGGCTCATTACATCATCCTTTGGTTATCTACAACATCCTAGTGACTAAAATGGAGCCATTGACCAAAGTTAGACGAAATGAAGGTCAATACACTCAATTAGGATCAAAATAGGCTCATTTATCATCCTTTGGTTATCTACAACATCCTAGTGACTAAAATGGAGCCATTGACCAAAGTAAGCCAAATGAGCTCAATACACTCAATTAGGACCAAAATAGGCTATTACATCATCCTTTGGTTATCTACAACATCCAAGTGGTTAAAAAGGAGCCATTGACCAAAGTAAGACCTAATGAAGCTCAATACACTCAATTAGGACCAAAATAGGCTCATTACATCATCCGTGGGTTATCTACAACATCCTAGTGACTAAAATGGAGCCATTGTCCAAAGTAAGACCAAATGAACCTCAATACACTCAATTAGGACCAAAATAGGCTCATTACATCATCCTTTGGTTACCTACAATTTTCTTGTGACAAAAAAGGATGAATTGACCAAAGTAAGACCAAATAGAGCTCAATACACTCAATTAGGACAAAAATAGGCTCATTACATCATCCTTTGGTTACCAACACCTTTCTAGTCACTAAAATGGATGAATTGACTAAAGTAAGACCAAATGAAGCTGAATACACACCAAAATAGGCTCATTACATCATCCTTTGGTTATCTACAACATCCTAGTGATTAAAAGGAGCCATTGACCAAAGTAAGACCTAATGAAGCTCAATACACTCAATTAGGACAAAATAGGCTCATACACCATCCTTTGGTTATCTACAACATCCTAGTGACTAAAATGGAAATTGATCAAATTAAGACCTAATGAAGCTCAATACACTCAATTAGGACCAAAATAGGCTCATTACATCATCCTTTGGTTATCTACAACATCCTAGTGATTAAAATGGAGCCATTGACCAAAGTAAGACCTAATAAAGCTCAATACACTCAATTAAGACCAAAATAAGCTTATTACATCATCCTTTGGTTATTTACAACATCCAAGGAGCCATTGACCAAAGTAAGACCTAATGAAGCTCAATACACTCAATTAGGACCAAAATAGGCTCATTACATCATCCTTTGGTTATCTACAACATCCTAGTGACTAAAATAGGATGCCATTGACCAAAGTAAGACCTAATGAAGCTCAATACACTCAATTGCAAAATAGGCTCATTACATCATCCTTTGGTTATCTACAACATCCTAGTAATTAAAATGGAGCCATTGACCCACCATCCAAAGTAAGACCTAATATTGGTCAATACACTCAATTAGGACCAAAATAGGGTCATTACATCATCCTTTGGTTATCTACAACATCCTAGTGACTAAAATGGAGTCATTGACCAAAGTAAACACCTAATGAAGCTCAATACACTCAATTAGGAACAAAATAGGCTTATTACATCATCCTTTGGTTATCTACAACATCCTAGTGATTAAAATGGAGCCATAGACCAAAGTAAGACCAAATGAAGCTCAATACACTGAATAAGGACCAAAATAGGCTCATTACATCATCCTTTGGTTATCTACAACATCCTAGTGACTAAAATGGAGCCATTGACCAAAGTAAGACGAAATGAAGATCAATACACTCAATTAAGACCAAAATAGGCTCATTACATCATCCTTGGGTTATCTACAACATCCTAGTGACTAAAATGGAGCCATTGTCCAAAGTAAGACCAATGAAGCTCAATACACTCAATTAGGACCAAAATAGGCTCATTACATCATCCTTTGGTTACCTACAATTTTCTAGTGACAAAAAAGGATGAATTGACCAAAGTAAGACCAAATAGAGCTCAATACACTCAATTAGGACAAAAATAGGCTCATTACATCATCCTTTGGTTACCAACACCTTTCTAGTGACTAAAATGGATGAATTGACTAAAGTAAGACCAAATGAAGCTGAATACACTGAATAATGACCAAAATAGGCTCATTACATCATCCTTTGGTTATCTACAACATCCTAGTGATTAAAAAGGTGTCATTGACCAAAGTAAGACCTAATGAAGCTCAATACACTCAATTAGGACCAAATTAGGCTCATTACATCATCCTTTGGTTATCTACAAAATCCTAGTGACTAAAATGGAGTCATTGACCAAAGTAAAGACCTAATGAAGCTCAATACACTCAATTAGGAACAAAATAGGCTTATTACATCATCCTTTGGTTATCTACAACATCCTAGTGATTAAAATGGAGCCATTGACCAAAGTAAGACCAAATGAAGCTCAATACACTGAATAAGGACCAAAATAGGCTCATTACATCATCATTTGGTTATCTACAACATCCTAGTGACTAAAATGGAGCCATTGACCAAAGTAAGACGAAATGAAGATCAATACACTCAATTAAGACCAAAATAGGCTCATTACATCATGCTTGGGTTATCTACAACATCCTAGTGACTAAAATGGAGCCATTTGTAAGCTCCAGAACCCTTCTGAGAGAATTAAGCATAATTCTCTTAGAGTCATGAAAGTTTTAATGATAACAAGGTAAGCCATAAGTATAAAATTTTACTTAAGGTTTTGCTAATATGTGCGCAAAGTGTCTCAGAAAGCTTTAAATTATTGCAATGCCATGAGCAAAGACCAAGACAAAACATCAAGTAACCTCGAGATCAATTGATAAAATCATAGCGCCGAAGATATCAGAAAGGATATCTCAGAAGCGCAGAAGGTGAAAGCGTGTTTCTGAGGAAAGAACACTGTCGCCTCAGAAGGGTCTCAGAAGACCTCGCGACTAGGAGTTCTCAGAAGGGTCTTCCCTCAGAAGGTTAGCCTCAGAAGTCCGTACAACTCTTAGAAGGTTGGACTCAGAAGCAACCAAGTGTCTGGACTCAAGAAGTGCAAACAGACTCAGAAAGCTCGCTACAACTAGCCAAGGAAGTGGGAACACGCGCACTGTGCAGTTCTGAAAAGTTCCTCATTTTGCGCTGACTGTAGCAGGGAGCCGTTCTGAAAAGGACACAGCCACATAAGCAAAGTGAAAGCCTCTAATTTCGCGGCTCTTTGATGCCTATATATATGAGTTCAATTCCAGAGCAATGTGAGACGAAACTCTTGCACAAAAACTCTTGATTAAACTTGTCAAAACTCTGTTGAATTGAAAATCATTTTGCGAAAACTTAGAACTTTCTCAGAAAGACAATTTTTACGAAATTGTTTCTCTAACTTTGCAAAATCTTCTAGTTCTGAATTGGTGAAAATTCTTACATTTGTAAGTTAATCCTAGAAGTCTACTAAGAGTAAAACTAGGTTTGTAACTTAGTCTTGGTAGTTGTTTTCGATCAAAAACAAACTTTCTGAAAAACGCTAAGTCCTTCGTTGTTTGAAGGCAGTTTTAAAGTCCTCTGTTGTGAGGCAAGGAAGTCCTCTGTTGTGAGGCAAGGAAGTCCTTAATTGTTTAAGGCAAGGAAGTCCTCTAGTGTGAGGCAAGGAAATCCACTTCGGGTTGTGAGGTGGTGGAAGTCCTTTACTTAGTAAAGGCAGTGTTGTCTGGGAAGGCACATTAAGAAGAATATCTAAGAACTCTCAACTGAAGGTTGAGGACTGGAGTAGGTTGGTTATAACCGAACCAGTATAAAATCCCTTGTGTTAAGCTTTTCTCCCTAACTCATTACGTGTTCAAATCTTTGAGAAAAACTCTATCACAACTTTAATTAATAGGTCTGGTGAAAACCTTATTGATTAAAATCAGAAAGCTTTTAAGAAACTCAAACTCTTAAGTCATTTTCTTAAAATCTCTCAGAAAGGAACTTTCTTAGAAAGACTAAGTTCTCAGAAACTTAATCTTCTCAGAAAGCATTTTCCGCTGCAAACTCTTAATCATACCTTCTGAGTAAAAACAGCTTTCTAAGTAAAAGTTTTAACAAGCAATTTTAAAACGTGCACGATTCAACCCCCCCTTCTCGTGCACACATACACTTTCACCATTGTCCAAAGTAAGACCAAATGAAGCTCAATACACTCAATTAGGACCAAAATAGGCTCATTACATCATCCTTTGGTTACCTACAATTTTCTAGTGACAAAAAAGGATGAATTGACCAAAGTAAGACCAAATAGAGCTCAATACACTCAATTAGGACAAAAATAGGCTCATTACATCATCCTTTGGTTACCAACACCTTTCTAGTGACTAAAATGGATGAATTGACTAAAGTAAGACCAAATGAAGCTGAATACACTGAATAATTACCAAAATAGGCTCATTACATCTTCCTTTGGTTATCTACAACATCCTAGTGATTAAAAAGGAGCCATTGACCAAAGTAAGACCTAATGAAGCTCAATACACTCAATTAGGACCAAAATAGGCTCATTACACCATCCTTTGGTTATCTACAACATCCTAGTGACTAAAATGGATGAATTGATCAAATTAAGACCTAATGAAGCTCAATACACTCAATTAGGAGCAAAATAGGCTCATTACATCATCCTTTGGTTATCTACAACAACCTAGTGATTAAAATGGAGCCATTGACCGAAGTAAGACCTAATGAAGCACAATACACTCAATTAGGACCAAAATAGGCTTATTACATCATCCTTTGGTAATCTACAACATCCTAGTGACTAAAATGGAGCCATTGACCAAAGTAAGACCTAATGAAGCTCAATGCACTCAATTAGGAACAAAATAGGCTCATTACATCATCCTTTGGTTATCTACAACATCCTAGTGACTAAAATGGAGCCATTGACCAAAGTAAGACGAAATGATGGTCAATACACTCAATTAGGATTAAAATAGGCTCATTATATCATCCTTTGGTTATCTATAACATCCTAGTGACTAAAATGGAGCCATTGACCAAAGTAAGCCCAAATGAAGCTCAATACACTCAATTAGGACCAAAATAGGCTCATTACATCATCCTTTGGTTATCTACAACATCCTAGTGGTTAAAAAGGAGCCATTGACAAAAGTAAGACCTAATGAAGCTCAATACACTCAATTAGGACCAAAATAGGCTCATTACATCATCCTTGGGTTATCTACAACATCCTAGTGACTAAAATGGAGCCATTGTCCAAAGTAAGACCAAATGAAGCTCAATACACTCAATTAGGACCAAAATAGGCTCATTACATCATCCTTTGGTTACCTACAATTTTCTAGTGACAAAAAGGATGAATTGACTAAAGTAAGACCAAATAGAGCTCAATACACTCAATTAGGACAAAAATAGGCTCATTACATCATCCTTTGGTTACCAACACTTTTCTAGTGACTAAAATGGATGAATTGACTAAAGTAAGACCAAATGAAGCTGAATACACTGAATAATGACCAAAATAGGCTCATTACATCATCCTTTGGTTATCTACAACATCCTAGTGATTAAAAAGGAGCCATTGACCAAAGTAAGACCTAATGAAGCTCAATACACTCAATTAGGACCAAAATAGGCTCATTACATCATCCTTTGGTTATCTACAAAATCCTAGTGACTAAAATGGAGTCATTGACCAAAGTAAAGACCTAATGAAGCTCAATACATTCAATTGGAACAAAATAGGCTCATTACATCATCCTTTGGTTATCTACAACATCCTAGTGACTAAAATTGAGCCATTGACCAAAGTAAGATGAAATGAAGCTCAATACACTCAATTAGGATCAAAATAGGCTCATTACATCATCCTTTGGTTATCTACAACATCCTAGTAATTAAAAAGGAGCCATTGACCAAAGTAAGACCTAATGAAGCTCAATACACTCAATTAGGACCAAAATAGGGTCATTACATCATCCTTTTGTTATCTACAACATCCTAGTGACTAAATGGAGTCATTGACCAAAGTAAACCTAATGAAGCTCAATACACTCAATTAGGAACAAAATAGGCTTATTACATCATCCTTTGGTTATCTACAACATCCTAGTGATTAAAATGGAGCCATTGACCAAAGTAAGACCAAATGAAGCTCAATACACTGAATAGGACCAAAATAGGCTCATTACATCATCCTTTGGTTATCTACAACATCCTAGTGACTAAAATGGAGCCATTGACCAAAGTAAGACGAAATGAAGATCAATACACTCAATTAAGACCAAAATAGGCTCATTATATCATCCTTGGGTTATCTACAACATCCTAGTGACTAAAATGGAGCCATTGTCCAAAGTAAGACCAAATGAAGCTCAATACACTCAATTAGGACCAAAATAGGCTCATTACATCATCCTTTGGTTACCTACAATTTTCTAGTGACAAAAAAGGATGAATTGACCAAAGTAAGACCAAATAGAGCTCAATACACTCAATTAGGACAAAAATAGGCTCATTACATCATCCTTTGGTTACCAACACCTTTCTAGTGACTAAAATGGATGAATTGACTAAAGTAAGACCAAATGAAGCTGAATACACTGAATAATTACCAAAATAGGCTCATTACATCTTCCTTTGGTTATCTACAACATCCTAGTGATTAAAAAGGAGCCATTGACCAAAGTAAGACCTAATGAAGGTCAATACACTCAATTAGGACCAAAATAGGCTCATTACACCATCCTTTGGTTATCTACAACATCCTAGTGACTAAAATGGATGAATTGATCAAATTAAGACCTAATGAAGCTCAATACACTCAATTAGGAGCAAAATAGGCTCATTACATCATCCTTTGGTTATCTACAACATCCTAGTGATTAAAATGGAGCCATTGACCAAAGTAAGACCTAATGAAGCACAATACACTCAATTAGGACCAAAATAGGCTTATTACATCATCCTTTGGTAATCTACAACATCCTAGTGACTAAAATGGAGCCATTGACCAAAGTAAGACCTAATGAAGCTCAATGCACTCAATTAGGAACAAAATAGGCTCATTACATCATCCTTGGTTATCTACAACATCCTAGTGACTAAAATGGAGCCATTGACCAAAGTAAGACGAAATGAAGGTCAATACACTCAATTAGGACCAAAATAGGCTCATTACATCATCCTTTGGTTATCTACAACATCCTAGTGATTAAAAAGGAGGTATTGACCAAAGTAAGACCAAATGAAGCTCAATACACTGAATAAGGACCAAAATAGGCTCATTACATCATCCTTTGGTTATCTACAACATCCTAGTGATTAAAATGGATCCATTGACCAAAGTAAGACGAAATGAAGATCAATACACTCAATTAGGACCAAAATATGTTCATTACATCATCCTTGGGTCATCTACAACATCCTAGTGACTAAAATGGAGCCATTGACCAAAGTAAGCCCAAATGAAGCTCAATACACTCAATTAGGACCAAAATAGGCTCATTATCATCCTTTGGTTACCTGCACCTTCTAGTGACTAAAATGGATGAATTGATCAAAGTAAGACCTAATGAAGCTCAATACACTCAATTAGGACCAAAATAGGCTCGTCACATCATCCTTTGTTTATCTACAACATCCTAATGATTAAAATGGAGCCATTGACCAAAGTAAGACCTAATGAAGCTCAATACACTCAATTAGGACCAAAATAGGCTCATTATATCATCCTTTGGTTATCTACAACATCCTAGTGACTAAAATGGAGCCATTGACCAAAGTAAGACCTAATGAAGCTCAATACACTCAATTAGGAACAAAATTGGCTCATTACATCATCCTTTGGTTATCTACAACATCCTAGTGACTAAAATGGAGCCATTGACCAAAGTTAGACGAAATGAAGGTCCATACACTTAATTAGGATCAAAATAGGCTCATTATATCATCCTTTGGTTATCTACAACATCCTAGTGACTAAAATGGAGCCATTGACCAAAGTAAGCCCAAATGACGCTCAATACACTCAATTAGGACCAAAATAGGCTAATTACATCATCCTTTGGTTATCTACAACATCCAAGTGGTTAAAAAGGAGTCATTGACCAAAGTAAGACCTAATGAAGCTCAATACACTCAATTAGGACCAAAATAGGCTCATTACATCATCCGTGGGTTATCTACAACATCCTAGTGACTAAAATGGAGCCATTGTCCAAAGTAAGACCAAATGAACCTCAATACACTCAATTAGGACCAAAATAGGCTCATTACATCATCCTTTGGTTACCTACAATTTTCTTGTGACAAAAAAGGATGAATTGACCAAAGTAAGACCAAATAGAGCTCAATACACTCAATTAGGACAAAAATAGGCTCATTACATCATCCTTTGGTTACCAACACCTTTCTAGTCACTAAAATGGATGAATTGACTAAAGTAAGACCAAATGAAGCTGAATACACTAAATAATGACCAAAATAGGCTCATTACATCATCCTTTGGTTATCTACAACATCCTAGTGATTAAAAAGGAGCCATTGACCAAAGTAAGACCTAATGAAGCTCAATACACTCAATTAGGACCAAAATAGGCTCATCACACCATCCTTTGGTATCTACAACATCCTAGTGACTAAAATGGATGAATTGATCAAATTAAGACCTAATAAACCTCAATACACTCAATTAGGACCAAAATAGGCTCATTACATCATCCTTTGGTTATCTACAACATCCTAGTGATTAAAAAGGAGGTATTGACCAAAGTAAGACCAAATGAAGCTCAATACACTGAATAAGGACCAAAATAGGCTCATTACATCATCCTTTGGTTATCTACAACATCCTAGTGATTAAAATGGATCCATTGACCAAAGTAAGACGAAATGAAGATCAATACACTCAATTAGGACCAAAATATGTTCATTACATCATCCTTGGGTCATCTACAACATCCTAGTGACTAAAATGGAGCCATTGACCAAAGTAAGCCCAAATGAAGCTCAATACACTCAATTAGGACCAAAATAGGCTTATTATATCATCCTTTGGTTACCTGCACCTTTCTAGTGACTAAAATGGATGAATTGATCAAAGTAAGACCTAATGAAGCTCAATACACTCAATTAGGACCAAAATAGGCTCGTCACATCATCCTTTGTTTATCTACAACATCCTAATGATTAAAATGGAGCCATTGACCAAAGTAAGACCTAATGAAGCTCAATACACTCAATTAGGACCAAAATAGGCTCATTATCATCCTTTGGTTATCTACAACATCCTAGTGACTAAAATGGAGCCATTGACCAAAGTAAGACCTAATGAAGCTCAATACACTCAATTAGGAACAAAATTGGCTCATTACATCATCCTTTGGTTATCTACAACATCCTAGTGACTAAAATGGAGCCATTGACCAAAGTTAGACGAAATGAAGGTCAATACACTCAATTAGGATCAAAATAGGCTCATTATCATCCTTTGGTTATCTACAACATCCTGTGACTAAAATGGAGCCATTGACCAAAGTAAGCCCAAATGACGCTCAACACCTCAATTAGGACCAAAATAGGCTATTACATCATCCTTTGGTTATCTACAACATCCAAGTGGTTAAAAAGGAGCCATTGACCAAAGTAAGACCTAATGAAGCTCAATACACTCAATTAGGACCAAAATAGGCTCATTACATCATCCGTGGGTTATCTACAACATCCTAGTGACTAAAATGGAGCCATTGTCCAAAGTAAGACCAAATGAACCTCAATACACTCAATTAGGACCAAATAGGCTCATTACATGGTTACCTACAATTTTTGTGACAAAAAAGGATGAATTGACCAAAGTAAGACCAAATAGAGCTCAATACACTCAATTAGGACAAAAATAGGCTCATTACATCATCCTTTGGTTACCAACACCTTTCTAGTCACTAAAATGGATGAATTGACTAAAGTAAGACCAAATGAAGCTGAATACACTAAATAATGACCAAAATAGGCTCATTACATCATCCTTTGGTTATCTACAACATCCTAGTGATTAAAAAGGAGCCATTGACCAAAGTAAGACCTAATGAAGCTCAATACACTCAATTAGGACCAAAATAGGCTCATCACACATCCTTTGGTTATCTACAACATCCTAGTGACTAAAATGGATGAATTGATCAAATTAAGACCTAATGAAGCTCAATACACTCAATTAGGACCAAAATAGGCTCATTACATCATCCTTTGGTTATCTACAACATCCTAGTGATTAAAATGGAGCCATTGACCAAAGTAAGACCTAATAAGCTCAATACACTCAATTAAGACCAAAATAAGCTTATTACATCATCCTTTGGTTATTTACAACATCCTAGTGATTAAAAAGGAGCCATTGACCAAAGTAAGACCTAATGAAGCTCAATACACTCAATTAGGACCAAAATAGGCTCATTACACCATCCTTTGGTTATCTACAACATCCTAGTGACTAAAATGGATGAACTGATCAAATTAAGACCTAATGAAGCTCAATACACTCAATTAGGAGCAAAATAGGCTCATTACATCATCCTTTGGTTATCTACAACATCCTAGTGATTAAAATGGAGCCATTGACAAAGTACACCTAATGAAGC